>JAJHUR010084584.1:34194-45591 GCA_027495735.1 Lutjanus campechanus
TAACAGCATGATAAGGTTGTGCTTGTGAAAACACATTGTAAACACTGCAGGCATCCTCCTTGGTTGAGCTGAAACGTCCATGCTCTTTATAAACCCAATTGTTCCCACCAAGAGCAAGCGCTGAGGCGACTGTGGCGAGGAAAAACTTCATTTTAACAGACAGAAACCTCAAGTGGATCCATCTGGGGGTGAACTGCCTCTTTAATTACAGTGACATTTTAATTCAAAGATATTTAATCAAACATATTTTTAAAAATCCTGCCAAAACACTTCAGGTGTAATTTGTGTGAATTTTTAAGTAGAAAGTTCAGTACAGGATAAATGCATGTGTTCACAGGCTTTGTTGGAGTTTTTCCAAAGACCACAACACCACAGGAGGGAGCTCAAATCCTGAAAAAATACACCAATACACATGCAAACTCCGCTCAATCTGAAGTATACCGTAAAGCAGTGGTTCTCAACCTTTTTTCAGTCAAGTACCCCTTAACCAGCGCAAAGCATTTTTGATTGAAGAAAAAGTCATAAAACACTGTCCGTGTCTGATTTATGTAATGTCTGTTAATGTATGTTCCCATTTTGTCTACTCCGCGGCTAACAGTCATTTGACAAAGGCACAGTCTTTAATTTCTCCACTGCGTTTTTGTCCAGCATGGTCTCAGCCAGCACAACAGCAGCTGGAAGGAGCAGGTCTAACCTGAATTTCAAAAGTTTTCTTTTAAAAAACTCAGGTGGCTTACCAACATGACATGCATGCTTTGTCTTGAGATGGCGCTGGTTGAGTGGCTTCATGCCACTGTTGGCTAGTTTTTCCCCACATTAAAAACACAGTGCCATGGGTGGGTTGCAGCTTGTGGACATGAACCCCATTAAAACATATTCTTCCAAATACTGTTGGAATTTTGCCGGCTGTGATTTAGCCTCCTTTGTTACTTGTTCCTCTGTGTTTTCAGCAGCACTGCTCCTCCGCTTTAACCACGACTCCATTGTTTGAGTTGTCAAGGCAGCAGTGATTGACAGGTGATGCCATGTGCCAAGTTGGGTCAAACCATCCTGGTATGGGGGGGACTCTGGGTGTTTTTTTAATTGAATGCTAGCCTAAATATAAAATTCTGCATATGAACTCATATAACACTTATATTTTATTGACATATTCATTAAATAATATTTTAAAGGACTTTTGAATTGATACTATTTTTAAATATATATATTTTTAAAAAAATCTCAAGTACCCCCTGGAGTTCCTTCAAGTACCCCCAGGGGTAGGGTAGGGTTTCTCATTTGAGAAACACTGCCGTAAAGCACTGGTCCCAACCTGGGATCCGGGCCTCCCTAGAGAAGCGGAGGAAAAGTCTCAAAAGGCTTTGTCTGCTCTCAGATTGTTGAAATTAGACTTGTACCTTTTAACTAAAATTCCAATTTATACAAAAGTTTGCACACACAACTATTTTTAAAAAATAAGCTCTGTGATTATGAATCATTATTATTCTTTTGGTAAAGATGATTGTGCATGAGCCAACTCTGTTGTGTTGTTAAAAAAATGTTAAGCTAAAAAAAACAAACAAGACAATTGCCAAAAGTAGAGGTTAAAAGAATCAAAACAATTATAATTAATTTTTGACAATAAAGCTTTGGAGTGAATCATTATTATTTTGGTGTGTGTGTGTGTGTGTGTGTGTGTTGGGGGGCTCAGCTTTTCTTTAAAGCTGTAAAGGAAGATGAAGGAGAAGAAGTGACTGACAGAGCTTTCATCTGCAAACACTAGATGGCAGCACTGTCACATGTTCATCACATATGGAAACTCCTCACCCAGTCGTCCACATCAGGCAGCCACTCATCAAGAGGATTATTAGTTATTATCCATTATCAAGAGATACGTTTGGATTAGTGAACATAATCCTTGAATTATAATCCAGATTATCTCTGGCTGCCTTAATCAAATTTGCAGTGGAGTGTTCTTTATTGAAGATTGTTTCAAAGGAGGGTGTCAGTTATGAACAACTGAAAAACAGGACGCTGCAAAAAGTTTGTTGTTTTAAAATATTTTCTTGCATATAACAAATGCAGAATATACTTTTTACATCCCATAACAAACGGCTGTTATTTGGCTTGTGATGTATTTTCCTTAAGTTTTTTTACCCTGATGAAGGTTGCAAGACCAAAGCCAGGTTTTAATACTGTACTATACACAACACGTTATTGTACTGGAAATATGTATTTGACTACAACTTCACAGAACACAACAGTAACATCAAGAACAACATACAAATTCTATCGCTCTGTGTTGTGGTGGAATATAGATCATTTAAGTAGTAGCAAGCAAAATCATGTTATGGTGTTTTGGTTCAGTTTTATACTTACTAGCTGATTAAATTTGCTCCTTTTTCTGTGTATCTATCTCAGGGTTTTCAGGCTCTCACCATGTGGCAGAAATTACAGTTATTCTACAGAGGGATTCTGGAAAATGGAGGCAAGTCAATATTTTCACTTCATTGATGTGATTACTCATGTATCCCAATGATATATTCTTAGATATTTATGTCAGGCATTAGCACAATCTTTGGTCGATCGATGTTTTTCTTTTACTTTTTCCCTGTCTAGACAAGAGGACGGATAATTGGCTGCTGGTCTACTCCCCCGTGCCAATCAGCTGCATCTTTCTGTGCTACCTGGTCGTTATATGGGCGGGGCCAAAGCTGATGGCCAAAAGGCAGCCAGTCAACCTTAAACCCGTCCTGATAGTTTACAACTTTGCCATGGTCTGCCTGTCTGCATACATGTTCTATGAGGTATGACTGTGTTGTATGTGGGAACTTTTACAAGGGATGTATATAATGTGGCTGGGAAGCTGGATGCTGTGGCAGCTGAAAAGAGGTGAAAACAGGATATCATGGGGTTTTTGAATTTGGGAGAATCCTGAAAACCTAAATCATCAAAGCTGATGTAAAGTTGGAGACGCTATATGGAACAAAAACATGTTCAAAAAGTCTCTAGAGTTAAAGCCATTTTTCTTTTAAGGTGCAGAGTGTAGGATTTAGTGACATCTAGTGGTGAGGTTGCAGATTAAAACCAAATGAATACCCTCCAGGTGAGTCGGAGAACCTCTGGTGGCTGCAGAACTCATGAAAAACACAAAAGGCCCTCTATACAGCCAGTGTTTGGTTTGTCCATTCTGGGCTATTGTACAGTCCAACATGATGGGCTCCATGGAAGAGGACCCGCACCCTCTGTAGATATAAATTGCTCATTCTAAGGAAACAAAAGCCAAGGATTCTTATTATCAGGTGATTATACACTAATTATAACATACTTTGTATATTCAGTTTATCCCCAAATTTATCAATAGCTCCCTACAAATCTTACATGCAAAATTTTTAAAGTTGCTTTAATCAATGTTTTGAAATAGCAATGGCTCAAATGCCCTTGTGTGTTGTGAAACGGGCTGCTCATAGCGATAAGCTCACTGGGAATAACAATGCAGTTCACCTCAGTGCTACAGAGCTTTATATATGTATATATATATATTTGCTGTTTTAGTTTAACTCTCCAGCCCAATTTTTTTGGCTGCAGCAGGCAGCTGTTTTTAGTGAGCAAAGACAGTTAGCATATAGATGGTGAACACAGATGAGGGTTTATCAGCTAAATTGCTAGACATAGAGAGTAAATATAGACCTTTTTTTCACAGCAGCCATTTTGATATGAAATATCAGACTAAACCCAGGTGTTGCCAATGATACTAATTAAAGTTCTGTTCCATTCAGATTAAGCAAAGTCAGGGTGCTGCTATTTTGCATGTTGGCTCACTGGAAAGGCTCTGCTACACTAAGTGGAATGGGACCTTGATTAGTATTATTGGTAACACCTGGGTTTAGTCTGATATTTCATATCAATAGGCTGCAGTGAAAAATGCCAAAAACACCACTCAAAATCAATGTTAATGGCTCCATATGTGCTGGGTAGACATCTGTTTGCTAACAACATCAAGTTAAACTTAAGATTATATGTTAGTGTGTTTAGAGTTTGTTTCTGCTGCCACCAGGTGGGCAAAAAAATCAGCTATGTAGGTTTAATAGGACAAAAATCCATCATGGCTGTGAGGTCTGATGACTATAAATCTCAGGTGACACCACAGTATTTGTGTCCCCTGTCCACTGCGGGAATCATCAGCCAAACAGGAAGTGATCTCACTCATTCACAGGCAATCTGAGTTTGGCTAAATTGAATTGAGAGGTCCCTGTGCTGATTGAGAGAAACCAAAGCAGAGATGAAAGCAGCTTTTGTCTTTCCCAGTTCACAGCCTCCTCCTGGTTGTCCAGATACAGTCTGCTGTGCCAGCCAGTCGACTACAGTGACAGCCCACTGGCCATGAGGGTAAATCTTTCTTTCTACTACATTGTACAATTTCTAAATAAAACACACACAACAAATTCCAGAGTGAAGTTTTATTGGCTTCTTTTGTTGATAAATCCAGTGTTTTCTTCTAATTGTTCTATTACAGTGGCTCTTTGGTTGTTTTAACTGCGTGAATATACCGTGTTCAGGTCTTCAACGTGCTTGTTTACTTTATGTCTTAAATAATAATTGAAATTTCTTCACAGAAATGAATAAAATGCTGAGATATAGGCCTACTATATATATATTTTTTTTTTTTTAAAGTTTTCTTACACCCCTTAAAATCAAGCCTCGTGACCCCCCACTGAAGCTTTGGTGACCCTTAATGGGGGTCAGGACCCCAAGGTTGGGAACCAGTGGACTAGACCTCACAAAATGTCTGTGTCCTACAATTACAGTTTTAAAATAGCTTGTTCTCCTTAAAAATGTGAAACAGTGGATCAGAGCAGAAACCAGTTCATACTTATTTTCCGCCCTGTTGGACAGATGGCCCGAGTGTGCTGGTGGTTCTACTTCTCCAAAGTTATAGAGCTCAGTGACACCGTGAGTATGCAAGGAGTCAGACATGCTTATCTGTGCATATGTTTTTTTTTTGTACCCACAGTGCTTCCATATATAAAAACACACGGTTGTAAGATCTCATTGCCTGCCTGCCATTGTGTGTGTTTGTGTTTTTCAGATATTTTTCATCCTGAGAAAGAAGAACAGTCAGCTGACCTTCCTCCATGTTTACCACCACGCCACCATGATCTTCAACTGGTGGGCCGGGGTTAAATATGTGGCTGGTGGCCAGTGTGAGTGCACGCCAACGCGCCCACAACACACGCTGACACGTACAGTATGCTCAGGCAACATACTATATGATCCTCACCCTGTGTATCTGTCCACAGCTTTCCTGATTGGTCTTATTAACTCCCTGGTCCACGTAGTGATGTATCTGTACTACGGCCTGGCAGCTTTTGGACCGAGCATGTCCAAATACCTCTGGTGGAAACGCTACCTCACCACCCTGCAACTGGTCAGTATTTGACTCTGTGTCCAACATTCACTTTGCCTCTGCTTTCCTTTCCCTTTCATCTCTATTTTTATTTTAGGATTTTACCACTACATCATTCTGATCATTCTCTCTATAAATAAACCACTTCACTATGTTAATATGGCAAAAATGCATTTACGATCACCTCTTTGGGTAATTTTGGTGATCAGTCCTCTTTTATGTCTCATCATTTTGTATGTTGGTTTCACCTGTTGCATAGAAACAGACAACAGTCTGGCTCTGATTAGGCCTCTTTGAATAAAATCTAATAAAATATATCACTTTTAGCATCCTGTGAGTAGAATTATGGTGTTACTAGCATTTAAGTAAATTGGCAAGTCTTTTCCTTTTAAGATTGTTCAGGTATGGAGCTCGATAATGAGGTTCTGAGACTGGAAATCCCAGTCATATTCTGAATTGAGGATCTAGATTATTGGTCAGAATTTCGTAATCATTTAAGGTGGACTCACCACGAACCATGGGATTGATCTGTAGAAGCTATAAGTCTGCATGATATCAACCTTGTTTTCAGAAAAATATGGTTTATCCACATTGTCACAGAGCAGTAATGCACTACCTACAGTCCTAAGGTGCAATAGCAACATCTCAGAGCTAGCAGGCCAGCTAGTTAGGAAGCTAACATGAATTGTACTAATAATGTTGTTATGCCACAGTGAATATAATTTATACACACACACACACACACACACACACACACACACACACCTACACACACACACACACACACACACACAATGCAAACTACAAGCCATTACAACACTGTTAGTGACAATACTAATGACAAAAGTTACATTTAAGAAGAAGCAGTATCATTTGCAATGATTTATGGGATGAGTAGTTCCTTCACTCCTAAAGTAATAATGTGCACAGTCTTGTACCTTGGCTATTTTATCCGTTTTCCATCTTTTTTTGCTCTGAATCAAATGTCTTATGGTCACGATTCTTCTCGTAGTCAGCTGGTTTGGAAATGTGAGTGGGGGGAATGAATGGGAAATTCACTTCCCGTAGGTGGCCACTGTTGAGCTCTATACATTATGTCCAACAACCTTATGTAAGAATGTTGAAAAAGCTTGCACTTGTACTCGATTTTGACGAGCCTAACACGAGGCCCCCAGCTTTGTTTGCCATTGTTCAGACTGGCTGTTGGCATAACTAGATGGATTAGCAGCAACGATGCTCCTCAACTAACTACTGGACCATCTGTTTTCTACTCGTAGCTTGATGAGGAGACAATGCATCCTGTAGTGTTTTTTTTTTTCTTTCTATATGGCTGCTACATATGTATATATAGGTCAGTATGGTGACTGATTGCCATTATGTAACAATAATTGTGACCTCAGAGGCCACCCCAAGCCTCATTAACAGTTGGCTTTACAATTTGGTTAACTGAAGCTGAGATGGTTGAGTTGATTGGGGAGATTGCGTTCGTCTTTGTGAGTGTGTGAGTGTGTATGAGGGGGTTGCTTTTGTATTTTTGAGAGGTAATTATTGTATATATTGAAAGGGGAGGTGTGTTTGGAGTGGGATGGATAGATGCTTAACATCCATTATGTTCATTAATACACATAATCACTGCCGGGCCCTGAATACTAGAACAACTCTATGAAACATATGGATATAGAGCAGTCTACTGTATAGGTTTTGACAATTATGTTCAGAATAGTGGCGACACTTGTCATTTTAGTAGGCCTAGTGACAGCTGTCCTTTTTCAACTGAAGACTGTCTGCGTCTGCTCGACCCAGGTGATTGCCATTCATGTTATCTTTACATGTTGTGTCTTTGTAATAGCTCACATGAACTAGCAACTGAATCATTCTTTTATCAGTTAGTGCTCAGGAGTATTAAAGTGATATTTATTGCTTCAAAGGTTCTCTGTGTCACTTTTAACACAAGTGCTGACAGAGTAAATCTCAAAATTTCAACAAAGCACCCTGGCTTGTTTTTATTTCTTTAAACCAATTACGATTGTTTTGGGGGGTTGCTAAGCCCTGGATGCAACGACAGCAGTCGATGGAACACCTGCGTGTGACGTAATAAAAAGAAGGTAACAGCTTCTAACTTGTTTATGTTTTGCCGTTTTCGATAACAACATTCAGATTTAGAACAATTAGAAAATTAGTCCAGTTATTGGTTGCATTTGAAGAAGGAAGTTTTACATCCAATCTAAATAATCACGTTAACAAATAAATCAGACGAAGAACAGGCAGTTTAGTGATATCCTCACAGTTGTGGTCTTGACTGGTCTTCCTGAGTCCTCAAGACAGTGAAAACGTGGCCAATTTCTAGAAGAGACCTTCTAAAAGTGCTCTGCAAATGATTCCTGAATAAAGAATATAAATGATAAGATAAGATGAGATACATTTTAATATTTGAATGTAACAGTGAAAACCACAAAGAGTCAGATGTCAGATGTCAGATTTTTGGAGAGCACGGTACAGTTTCATGTGTTGTTTGACTGTTTTTCACTTTTCACTTTGGCTGTGACATGCTCTGACATATTTTTCTGCTTCCATGGCAATGTCAGTTTTTCCAAAAGTAAATATTGAATTTTGTTTTGATCTGAGCGTGTGTCGAATTCTCTGTATTTGACTTTGAGAGCTGGGTTTTCATGTCTTTATACAGACTGCAGTGTGGGAGGAAGTGTTGCTCTGTCACTCAGTATGCCACTTGGTATTGTCTCACACTCTTTCTCAATTTCTGCTCACTGTCTGTCTGTCTGCCTGCCTGCCTCCCAGCTCCAGTTTTTCATCGTAACCATCCACACCACCTACAACCTGTTTGCTGACTGTGACTTCCCTGACGCCATGAACATGGTTGTGGTGGCCTACTCTCTCAGCCTCATCGCCCTCTTCAGTAACTTCTACTACCACAGCTACCTCGCCAAGAAGAAGAACAAGAAGACATAGGGAGGGAGACGAAGAATAAAAATCAGGTGTATAGACCCCTTTTCTGTTGGCAAACATTACTTTGGGTGAAGCTTAAGTGGAGTTAAAACAATAGAGAGGCGAAGACATGCCCCTTCCAGTGGATCACAATGGGACCTAACTTCAGAAAAGGTGGGAACTGTTGTCAATGTCAAGAGACAAATTATTTTATGATCCCGTATGAATTGTGTACTGATGTTCGTCAATTAAAAAGATAATTTTTCAAGTCAATAACGTCACCATTTGTTGTAAACTGTTGAGGTTTAAGACTGTGAAGATATGTAATTAGAAAGACTATACGACCAGAGGTCACATAAGTGATGTCATGACTTTCTCTCTCTAAAAGCTAACGTTAGAGTATGTGTTCTTCTTTCTCCTCCCAGCTGGTAAAAGGACCAGGGGTTGCTAGATAAAACAAGATAACGTTTACAAAGGACAGCGATGTTAGTGTTGATGACATATATTGTGCGAGACGAGGTGTAGTTTACTGTGGTTTCACTCGAAACTAAAGTAGGATAAACCTTCCGCAAACTGTGACTTTCTTGACGGACGTCATATGTGTAATTTACAATTCAAACGGGATCAAAAAATAATTTGTCTCTCGCTGTTGACTACCGTTCATATTTCACGGAGGATGAATGAGAGGGAAACAGCCTGTAGAGCCAGAATTTTTTCACAGCTGGTGATTGTTATAATAGCAGAAACACTGACCAAGATGGTTGTGGTGAGTTTTATTTTGTTTGTTTCTGTCCAGTTTAAATGAAGTGTGTTTTACAGAGGTAACAAGGCAGTTAAAGCTCATCTGAGTTTGATAAATGAGCAAAACATTAATTCAGAAGGCGATTGTGTGTATTTTTCTTTTTAACAATGAAAATAGTTATTAGTTCTTGACATTTTCATTAATTTCGTTTTGTTTGCTCGTGCACATCTCCCAGCTTTTGTCTTATCGTGTTTAACCACAGTTGTCTTTGTTTTTACAATACAGCAAAATGACATGTTCGCTTAGTTATGTGGCCTACTACTCTGAATTGATTTGTGTTTGCCTCCAGTTTTTCCCTTTGTTTTGCCTCCAGCTAACACCATGACAAAATCATGACGTCGGCACTAAAGGGGTCTATATGAGGGGTATGAAGAAAGGGAAAGGAGATGAGATGAAAAGGTTTGAAAACAGGAAGGTAGAACAAGAAAAGAACTTATACAGTGGCATCTGAAAACTGAGAAGTTTGTAATAAAATGTAACATTTTTCACCTATTTTATGTGCAATAAGTGATATATTTATGCCTTAAATACACACACATGTAGAGATGTTTAATATACTTATGAGGGTCCTCATTCATTCATTCCCTCTGTTCATTCATCCAGTACAAAGCCACAAGCGCACTCAACCCTTGTTTCATCACTCCCCTCCCCCAGCTGCTAATAGATGAGACTCTCTAATCACCATTCGAGTCGCTTTATTCTCCTCTTCCACCCATTGGTTGACAGTCACAGCCAATCAACTGTTGGCTGCTATTAGCTCTGTATCCCGCACTCTCCATCCATCCCTCCCCTTTTTTAGATCGGGGGTTCCCCTCCCCAGTTTAATCCCTCTCACCAACGGGGGAAACCCCAGCCCACCCCACAAAACCCCCTGGCTCCATCTGTCAAGACGCAGAAGTATAATTGTGTGAGTCAGACGACCCCATCCTCTCCCCCTTGTGGACAGAAATGAAAGAATTATTAGAGGAGTGACTGAATTAACCCCTATGCTATATTTCCCCTGCCGTAACTTATTCCCATTCTGTTCACTATTTCTATTTCTTTACTTTTATCTCCAGCAGCATATTGGTTTTGACTGTCCTCTGTTCCAAGCTCAACAGGGGGCAGACAAAATAACAGAACACCACATGAAAAAGCACTTTGAAGTGACTAAATCAAAGTTCTAGAGGGAGCTACCCAGGCAAGCCATTTTAATACCCCATCAGCACAATGTGGCAACGCCTCTCTCAACAAATAAAGTTCAGAGAATCACCTCTTTGCGTGTGAGTTTTTCAAAGCAGCATGAAACAACTGAGAAAGAAAGCAGACGCCAAACTAGTGTTTACAAAAAAAGACATTTAAATATACCAAGGTTATCACTTGGTAAGATGAAAACATGACAAAGTAGAAGGTAGAGAAACATTAGAAAGACATTACACATTTTGTTTTAGCACCAACACACCCCTAGCGACCAAATTTGATCACAAGTTAATCACAACAGGGTAGACAGACCTTTTTCAGGCAACAGAACTACTTGGTTAGGTTTAGGCAACAATACTACTTGTTTTTGTTCAGGCAGTAAACCTACTTCTTTATGTTCAGGCAGTAAAACTACTTGGTTAGGTTTAGCCAACAGAACTACTTGAAAACGTTTAAACAACAGAACTACTTGGTTACGTTTAGGCAACATAAGTACTTGATTAGGTTCAGGCAATAGAACTACTTGGTTAGGTTTAGCCAATGGAACTACTTGATTAGATTTAGGAAACAGATTTAGACAACAAAATTACTTTGTTACGTGAAGGTAACAAAAATACTTAGCAAGGCTTAAGCAACAGAACTACTTGCTTAGGTTTAGGCAACAGAACTACTTAGTTAAGTTTCAGACAAGATCATGTTTTGGGTTAAAATAAGCATGTTACATACGTCAAGTGACATGAGTGAAGCAAGTTGCGAGACGACAGTCACATGACGCACATAATGTTATGTATCATAAAACTTTAAATAGTGCTTCGATTTCACACAGAACAAAATGGGGGTCTCCTGCATCGCTGTTTATACTGTACCGAAACCCTGGTGCATCTTATGCAACCCACAAATGACGTCCTGTGTACTCAATCAACCATGAAGGGCGTCATATTAAAGTACGAAACAACAATAATAAGCCAAAACAATAGGCAAAATGGATTTTCATGAATGGGAAACAAATCATGCTGTGTGATTTCCATTTCGGCCGAAAAGTCAGTACAACCTTAAGTTTGCAAAGTTCTTTTAATTTCAAGGAGAC
>JAJHUR010084585.1:0-20607 GCA_027495735.1 Lutjanus campechanus
GGCACTCACTGACATGCTCTCTCACACACACACACACTGTGTCTGCATCTTCATCACACACACAGACACACAAATACAGAGGTTTCCAAACCGGCTCCAAACACTGCTTGGTACAAGCTGTGCCTTTAAGTTTCCCAACATTGTTGACAACCTCTGTGCTTGAATACTCGACTGAGCTTTCAAAGGGCTCTCTACATTATTGAATACCTTGGATTTTAAATGAAACACTAAAGCATTCCTCATGGTTCTATCTTCCCCTGGTTATCCAACCACTTCCTCTACACAGTCCAGGTCTTCAATTATCCATCAATCACTTGTACTATGACCGTGTAGCTATTCTACAGCATCTATAGTATATGCATAGTGTGTAGCGTGGGTAGCGCATACATTTATTATCTAATATGAGAATCACATGAAAAGTCCAAGGCTTGGTGAAGCTGCAAAGCACATGTCACATGTGCATGCACGTAGATGTGTATGAGTTGCCATGTACACCTTTATGTGTGTATGTATACATTGCAATGGAGAGCTAAATTGAAATAAATGATGCCTACGTTGCTGCCCCACCCTGTCCACAGACGTAACGCTGCGAGAATCCAGTAACTGGGTCAGCAACATAAACATGCTTAAACACGAGCTAGATCCTCCATGTTGCTTCCACAGACAAGATGTAGAGTGACACTAGAGATACAACTCTGAAATATGGATGCATTGGGACATAGTCCATAATCCCAGTACCCAGAAATGGTGAGTGTGTGTGTATGTGTGGGCGTGGAAATGCGTGGGTTTTTTATAGCTATAACAGGAATGATGGACAAGGGAGAAAGTAACAAGAGTGGAGGATGTTATCTGGAAAAAGAAAGTGGATCAGGTGACTCACTTTGAGATAAAAGCATGGTGCGCTCTAAAAACGAGGCAGTTCCCAAAAGGTTATTAGCTTTTACTGTTTAATTCAGCTTGGATTCTTTTAAAATGCTCTTAAATATTATGTCCTTAAACTAACATTTTTGTTAAATACACAAAAAGGAAATGTTACAGTGGGCTTGACCAATGTTTCCTAAAAAAAAAAAAAACATTAAGTGCTTACATTTTCAAGAAAGTTTGAGTATTTTTTATTATACATGTATTTTTCACATGGAATGGAGATGAATATGCAGACATCCACATCAGCAGGGCAGGAATTATACCATGGTCAAATGGTCAGTGCCATGAATACCCCAGAGTGTGGCCGTAATGCCCCTTCTGAAATTAACTACACACAGCCAATTTCACGGGCCCTGTTTTGAACTGGCCCTCAAAAGAAAGTTGTTTTGTTCCACTCTTACAAATACGTAAACATCAACAGAGAACCCACTAGCTCACAATGAAACACATAATATGTCATAATAAGTGTCTCTATGTACATTAAAACCATAAAAAAGATGTAGTTTATGACATTGTGAAGTGGTGTGGGAGTTTTCTTCATTGTTAAACAGCCACCATTGCCAATAATCTATCTGATGTGACCGGAAGACATCATGTTCATGGACAACGTAATCTATAAAATTTTATTCACGTTGTGTATTGTCACATTCGTTACAGCGACAAGAGGCTGGTAAAAAATGCAAAAAAAAAAAAGAAAAAAAATATCTCATTGCAATTATTTTGACAAATATTGAAATTGCGATATGATTTGTGATATAATAGAGAATAACAATAATATTTTTTACATTATTCTCATTTTCACTGAAAAACATGATGTACTTTATGTGGGGCTTTGTAACACAGTGTAAGTATTCATAAAATAAAATAATAACTACATATGTACAAAGAGTTTATAACTATGCTATAAGATCTGACAGGTTGCTATTTATTTCAGCGCAATGCCACAAAAGAAGAGCACAAAGTAGTAAGTAGAAAGGGAATGAGTGTTTTGAGTCGTTTTTGTTGTTTCTTTTTTTGCTTGTTTCTATCTCAGACTCAAATGCTATCAGCTGCATGGCTGATGAAACTTGTTCAGGTCAATCTTAATCAATCTTCAATCCCATTTATAGACTTTATCTCATCATATAATGAATTGTTCACATTAAAAAAAATCAATCAGACAGCATTTTGTAGAAAAGTCAAACATTCAGTGTAAGTTTTAATAAACTCCTCTTTTTCAATACACTGACCTCTAATTGTTGATTATATATTGTTTGAAAAATGTAATGTTCACTCATTGTTATTGCACTATTTTGGCCTGGGTGTCCCAGTAAATGTGTATTTATTGAGGGCCACAGTTGCCTTGCCCTAAAAAACACAGGCCTGCATCAGGTCTCCTAAAATAAAAAGCTGAAGTGATTCTGAATACTAAAGACTTACTTACTTTACATAAACACTTTCTATGCCTCCTATCTTCCATTTCATTCTTCGTGCGCAGTAAATGCCCCTGGTAATACCAGGCATCTAAATTGAAACTACACATGCTAATGTTGCTTTTTCAGATTAACCTTTACCACCAAGGATGGATTCATTATTCAACCTTTGCTCTCTGTTTACAAACAGTATCATTGTCCTGTGGGTAAAATAATACCAACACGAGTTTAATATTTAATAAATGTGTACAGTCATAAAATATAAACAGACAATTTAATTATATGCCAGTGCATTTTGATGAATAGTGCAGGAGTCCATGCATCTAATCTCACATTTAACAATAAAATCAATACTTGCATTAATCAAGTTCCAGGGAGTCATTACAGCACAGTGTGAGGTACAAACGATGAAAAAATGCAGACATGAGAGCACGATGCAGGCTCAGGAGCAGGGTGGGGGACACGGGCACACGGGAACAACCTGGATGTTGTGCACCGTGGTGAAACCTAACAGAGTGACAAGCTCAGTGTAACTTTGAATCAAGGCTTTAATTTGACACAAGGCGAGAGAGTAAATGAGGCAAACTTGTTTGAAATGGGACTTACTTCGCCTGGTGCACTTAAGCAAAAATTTAATTTGTTAGGTCTCCCTTCAGAGCAGAACACAAGCCAATCTAGGCAGGGGAGACCGGATCTAAACAGAACAGCGGGTGAAACAATAGTCAAAAGTCCTGAGGAATATGTAGAATCGAGGAACTCCACTGTGCATACACCATATTTCAATATCCTGCGTGGTTATTGCGGAGGTTAAAATTGCTTTTTAGCCTCTAAACAGTGTGAGTAAACTCGTTAACACCACTTCTCCACAAATCCATAATAATCTTTCTCCCCCTGCGATGGGAATGCTGAGGTAGGAGAGGAAATAATACCTCTATCTTCAAATATCTCCCTAAATAGTCTGAGATTTATGAAATGTCAGATTAGCTCCAGTTCTCAGCCACCAGCCTTCAAAGGGAAGAAAATAAATGCATGAGAAATATACAGTTTGTCTGAGGTATTTATAAATCATTTTCTACACACACTCCACCCCTGTATGGCAGATTTACATTTTTATGAGCTTTAAACTAATCTGGAATAGCAGATGTTTAAGATTCCAAACGGGAGATGGAGGCCAGTTGTCCACATTTTAAATAATATGTAATATCAATGCAGACAGGCCTTTTACCTTCACTTTCAGCAGGCAGGTGAGGTGTGGATTTGGCGCTCTCACATGCAAGATGCTTTCTAAACTTAGCACAAACACAGAGCTATAAAACACTGCAACATTAATGAGGGCATATGTTTTGTTTCCGAACTGTGAAAGAAATGTAGCAGAACATTTTACGGTCACACTTCACATCCCATTACACTAATAAGATGGAACAAGTTGTACTTTGTATTAAATTAGACAACTAGAAATAATATGTTCTTTATTAGACCCTTATTAGACTTTATTTGAGGGTAATTTGGGACACATTACAACAGTACTTTACTGTAAACTAAAGTTTACAAAATATAAAAACAAAAACAAAAATAATACACTTGAATTACCCTCTAAGAAAGTTTGTGAGGGTCTAACAGTAGGAAGTAACACACTTAAGTTTACAATACAGTTCTGTTGTAATGTGTCCCAAATTAATCTCTAATTAAGCCTAATAAGAAAGTATTATAAGTATCTAATAATAAAAAACAGATTATTTCTAGTTTTGTCTTATTTGACACAAAGTAAGGCTTGTCATGTCTTATTAGTGTACTTATTAGTGTGACCTTTTGTCCATACTGTAGGAGGCATCTATTGAAAGATGTGTTTATTGCACAATATATTTGTCCATTTTAGAAGCGTGGGAACCTTAACAATAGACGGCTGAATTTTGGCTTGGTAAAAGAAATAAGACAACTTCTCTCACCCCATAACTAACCACATGTGGTGTAGGGCAAAGGGAATGTTCAAAAGGTGCTTTCCAATTAGGCATTAATTCGTCACACAACCTCGCACTTTAATTAAATGTAGCACATCAAATGGAGATGTGAAATATGGGGTTATTAATGTGATGACCGATAATGGGTGTTGCCAGGCAGGGGCCTTCATATCCAGTATAAGCCTGCACCCTCTGAAGACTGGTGGCATCACAGCTTAGCCTTAATCCCTCTGCCCGTCAAAAAGACACATTTTCCTAATTGCCTTTTAACTTATATGAAATTAGCACCTACGTAAGTCAAATTATCATTGCATGATGTGGATAATGGAGATTGGGGAGGGAGGTTTGTGCAGTGATAGGCTGCTTGAGCTCATTAATTATTGTGTTGCTGGGGACGGAGCCGGGGAGGAGAGCGAGCTCTGCAGTAGGGATGCGAGGATAGTGCCTCTCATGGGGGTGATCTGGGGGCATTAGCCCTCTCCTCCAAGGATTATCCATGCAGCATTCGAGGCACTGCCAGGGGAAAAGAACGCAGAAGAGGATTTTGGATCAACTCCATAGGAGAAGTAGGTGCCATGAGAAAGTATTCAACCTACATGGCATTATACAAATTGTCAAAAAAAATTAAGAATAATTGATTTTTTGTTAGAAAACTGCATCATTCTGGGCAACCTCTTGGCTAAATACTTGTTATGTTAATGAATGAAGATGACCCAGTTGATGTAACAGATTGAGATTAGGGTTTTTACATAATTTGGGATTATGATTTAAAGGGGATTCACCATAAAGACCCTATAATAGGCATTAAAATGTGTTCAAGAATAGCAATTTTCAGAGTTTTCATCTAAGCCAGGCTCTGGATTATTGATCTTTTCAGTGTTTTCAGTACAATATATACAGTATTCTTCAAAAAGTAAGAGAGGGCTATAACATTTACTTAATGTAATGTTCGAATGTCATTAAGATTGACCTAGATCAAGTGGCACGTGTTCCTGACGACATATTTTTCATTGACAGATGGCAGAATTCCCAAAGCTATAGATCAGTCGGCCAACTAAAACTCATCAGTGAATGGAAAATATTAAGAGCCTTGATTGGTTTTGAGCGATCTGTCACCCTGCTGTTAGATTCACAAAAACAAAATCATGGAATAGCTGAAGCACTGATTGTAATATTACTCTTTATTTAAGTTATTTAAGATTCTGAAAAAGCATTTATTATTCTATTATACTACTGTGTTCAAGGCTATTACTCTTCTGTGTCAGCACTGGTAATTTGTTCAATGATCATTATGTAAGAGGGATCTATGTTTTTATGTCGTCACATCATGACTAATGCAGCCAAGAAAAAACGTTGTAAGGGAAATAATACATATGAACACTATTCAGATTAGCTTTGTTGTATACAGAGCAACAGAAACATCAGACTTCTGTCACTCCGGGCTTATCGTCCTCTCCACCGCCGTTTCCTTCATCCCCATGGCAACTACTCGTCTCCTTATCCTAATCACTACAAGTTAACCTTGATATGAAACAGTGCCCAAGGGACCACTCACACTTTTGTGCCAGCTTCTGAAGACAGACACCATTTCTAATAATAGCCATAAAAGACATCACTGTCTGAATATTATGGGAGTCTGAAGATAAATGATGAGCTTAGCAAGACGAGTTTAAAAAAACGACATCCGGAGAGTAAGTTAGTAGTCGGCAACAAAGAGCCGAAGATTTGAAAAGGATGCACTTTGGGGACAAAATCTACTACGGTTCCATCAAATATATGTAAGTGTTGAGAATAAAAGCCTTATTTTTCACTGCTAATGTTTCGTCAGGATGTTTATCAAAAGGTTAAACAGCCAGCCATAACCCTGGAACCTCGCTGCCCCAAACCACTGACACCGAGATATATTTCGACCTCAATTTTATGACATGTAAAAAACATAATTACACCCTGTATTTTCCTCTTTGCTGCTATTTGTCTAGCCAATTTATCGTGCAGCGCCCATAATCCTTCAGTTTGACTGCCGTAAATTAGAACTATATTGCAATTAAAAGAAAGTCTGCCCTTGTTTGTGTGCAGGTCATCATCATAGCATTAATGATCACAAATGCAAAACAAGACATTTCCCCAGCACTTAACCTAATGCATCAGAGTTAAACTCATGAACCTTAAAAGTTGTGAGAGACTGTGCTTTGGTTACATAACCCTCATTTGCTATTCCTCTCATAGAAGCCTGCTTTGACACTATTAATTATTATGAGTTAGGTATGCAGGTTTCTAATAAAGATGAACTTCTTTCTACTTGTGTAATGAGTTGAACACAACTGTGCCTGGATGATCTGTGTTGAGAAAGAAGATTTAAAGGACAACAGGACAGCAAAATATTACTTTGATGCCTTCGTGCAGCTTCATGCATCAGTAGTTTTGGAAATATTCATAGAGGAAAAAAAACAACATGACTGACTCTTGACTGCCCAGGGACACTGCATGGTGTTTTATGGAAGCACTTGGTTGGGGGTCGCTGAACACATTTAAAAACTAGCGCAGGAAAAAGCTTGGCCAAGACGACCGGAGATTGAGATGACCTATCTCATTTTTATGGAGCCCCCAGGCTGCAGGCCGGCTAATTATGACTGACCCAAGGAACGTGTGGCTGCTGGTCACCTCTGGCCTTGAATGGCCTCTCGTGGCCCTGCCGCTTCCATTAAACAAGGCCAGGATGGAAGAGTTTATGAGACAGAGCATAGACACATACAGTATGAAATAAATAAAAGAGGGTGAGCATGGACAGCCTGTGTAGATTGGCTGGTGGCAAAGAGTAACATTCTAGATATAGATTGCAAATGCTGTTAGGGCTGCAAATAATAATAATTTTCATTACTGAGTCATCTATTGATTATATTTTGTCATTATTAATGAGCTAGTGAATTACATTTTGGAAAATAATGATATTTGCATCATAATTTCACACAGCCCTCTGACATGTTTAAATTAGGGATGTAAAGATCAAATTCATTTGGTCCAGATTTGATCAGATAACCTTGACTGTGAAGGTATCACTTTGTTGGACCTACAGATACACTAGATTGTAATCGTACAAATTATCTTTGCTCAAGTACAGACACTGACCGCAAAGAGCACTTTAACCACAACACAGACAAGTTACTCACAGAATTAATGTTGATTAGCAACAGCTGATCAGCAGTCGGCAAAAACAAGACACTGCTATCAGAATGTTTTGTACAGTACCCTTCGCTAATGAGAAAGATAGAGGAAAGGGAACAGATTTGTCAATGTCAAAGCTTAACGAATCCATTTATTTTGCCAACCTCTGTGTCTGAACTCAGATAGAATATTAGAACTAGGTAAAGTTTGGAATTTTACCTTAAATATATGACTATTATTATCGACTATTATAACGATTATTATCATCACTGTTGGAAAAATAAATGACATGAGAGCCAGTTGTACTTCAGAATCTTGTAAATGCAATATCATTCACATTAATTTGATTTAAAAATGAGTTAATTTGACTCTATACGTATATTCATATATTTTATTTACTATGGGAGAGGATCTTGTCTAATCAGTACTGTGGCCAGGCTGAACTGATAGCTGTGGTGTAGCTATAGAGTCTACACACGTAGCCCATATAGTCTTTATTGTAGCTGACATGCACATCCTTAAATGTGTAACTACACATTGAGGCTGTGCCAGCCATGCAGATATCACAAAGAGACACAGAACTGGAACTGGCCATCGTGGGCTGTGTGTTTTCTCACAACAGTTCCTTATGCCAGTTGGCACTGCTGACAGTTCAGCCAAGCACCACGACAGTTTGTGAATTAGTCACAAAATGTAATCTATAGATTTGTGTACATGGACACAAATATTTTCAATGACAGTCGAGCGTGACTTTCAAAGTAATAAGAATAAACGTGGCATAAAGAGCGAGAAAGTCCGTGTTTGGAGGAGGCCAGGGTGGATGGGTGGGTTAAACAAGACTTTCACACATGAGACAGGGGCTCAGTGCCTGTGTAAGACTGAGAGTCAGTGTTGATTGCTTTGAGAAAGTAATTATTTTAACCCAAACCATGATGTTCTCTGAAGTCTAACCAAGTAGTTTTGGCGACTAAACCTATCCAAGGCGGCGTTCTTTAAAAAGTGTAACTGGATGTTGCATATTTGTTATTACTAACTTGACTGCAGAATAAGAATGATGGTTCATAATACATTCGTTGGAAAGTCATGCTGAGTGTCACAAATAAACATGGAAAATTCGTGTCCATGTATATGAATCTGGATTAAATTTCTGACTATTTCACAAACTGCCATGAGTCTGTGTTGGATAGTTAAGGCATCATTAAGATAATTGGAGAAAGTCCTCGTCGTCTGCTTTTCATTAAGACACATTGAAATTCCCATTTCAAACCTCCGCTCTCTCACAGTAAGAGACGGCATAAACATGATTACATCGGGTATTGATTGCACGGAAATAGTCTCCTTTTCAAGAGCTAGACAAGGCAAACGTTTCCATGGATGCTCTACAACAAAAAGTGAAAGGAAGACTGTAAAAACTATAGTCCTTCATTCACTTTGTGGATAAAGATGGCAGGGAAATATAATTAAAGCACAATACCTAATCATGTACAGTCCATCCAGTTGATGATGCTACCAACAAGTGGAACCCTGCGTTTAATTATAAATTATTTAAAAAAACATATGCTGTAAATATGTGCAACAGGACAGCTATAATCACCAGCATAACCCCTTGCAATAAATATAGATGTGTCACATACATAAATATCAAGACAAAAAATTGTCAGTGATTGAAAAGCAAGATGAAATTGTTTAGTAAAGTAAGCCGCATTTGCACTGTTTTAAGAGCGTATTTTACATGTTTGAATAGGAAACATTTCAGTGCAGTCTTCATCTTCATGATTGCTGGGTGTGATAATACAATGGGCTGACCTACTGCTAATTCTGGGAAACACAATTACCCTGAAACAGTAATGGCTCATGCAGGACGTGATGGTATCATTTAGCGCCATTACATCCACAATTCACAGGCACATAAAAAGAGTAAAATCTTTTCTGGTTGAAAAATACGAGACAATGAACACTTAATCACCACATTAATGAGATCAAACATCCACGACTGGCTTCTCTGAGACAAAAAAGCAAAATGTGCAGGGATAAAAAATTGCTCTGCCTCAGTGTTTACAAACTGTGACCATTCTCCTCAACCCACAAATAATAATTAATTCACCTTACATGTGTGGGTGTTACATGTAGTATCATAAACTTCCAGCAACACCAGTTAATGTACCCCCCCTAAAACACAAAATACACACAGGGAGTCAGCACTGTATATCTGAGGTGTTTACTATGTATTTGACCTCAAAACATAATTTTCAGCAGCAACGTTCTGTCCATCCTAATTGCACCCACAGCACAGACCTATGTGTAAAACCAGGCTGTTAAACAGAAAATAATCATCCACTAGGCTGGATTATTACCCAAGAGTAAAACACTGGGTAAACGTTTGTAGCAAAATATCCCTTTTTGATTCAGCAAATTATACCTTGAAGCAACTTAAACAGAAGTGAATAGAAGTGGTGTGTTTCCGAGGCAAATCGTTATCGCTGTTCTTCAAAGAGGAGAAAAATAACTCTAGAGAAGGGAGGAATGAAAAAAGACAGGGTGCGTGTGTGTGTGGGGGGGTGGGGGGGTGTTAAGATTGAGGGGAGAGAAACAGTAAGGCAAAGAGAGAGTGTGTGAGTGTGTGTGTGTAATGGAGTAGATGTAGTAGTGAGAAGTGGCTCTCCATGAGGCCATAAGGTAAACTCTGTGGGAACTGTGACTCCAAGCCAGAGGTATTGAAAAGGCAGGCGATAGCAGTAATGAAAGAAATGCAATAATAATGCAATAAAGCTGGTTGGGTGAGTCAGCTGGGCCTCCGGCATTGTGCAGTAGATGACCTGGTTTCTCTCCTGTTCCGTTCCTCCACTGCAAACACAGGGCCAAGGTGCTAGCCATCAATAATAAATACACACAGTTACTGTTGCCACAAGCCCCTGAGCTGCACAGGGCTGAGATGGAGGCTTATTAAAGTCCCTCCCTTCTGTTATTGTTTAGCCTGGGAAGAAAGTGTTATTATGAAAAATAGGACAACAAAGAAGAGCATGGCTTGGCACAGTGTCAGAAACAGGCACTACTAAATTGCCATTGTCCTTGGATAGAAAATAAAGGCTGGGTTGGGCTGCACATTCAGGCTGCAGCCATCCTGCTGAATCTTTCTTGTTGCCATAGCGCGGAGGAAGTGCGGCCATAGCCAGCGATCTGCCTTTTGTGGTCACTTACTCACTCAGGGGTGCTGTGTGAAAACGCTCTGCAGAGCAGCCTCCAGTCTGTCTTTCTGTACAACAAAATACCTGACACTGAACGCCTGGTCAATTTCATAGCAGTGGTTCCCACGCAGACTTTACTTGGGCGGGCCACCGAGGTATTTAAACAGTTGCCCAAGTATATTTGCCCACACATTTTAGCATTTTTTCATTTTCATTTTTTCATCCATCCAAGAGAACATCGCCATCTGCAATCAATTAACTAGTGGAGAATCTCCCCTAACTCTACGCCTCCAGTAACTGTTTGTTCTGCTATTGCAAGGAGACTTTAACAGTCACTGACAATTACAGATAGAGAGAGAGGCTCCTCTTTAATGTATGCCTAATTATGCCATTGTTTTGTAAAAGCTTGTAGACTGGTGCCAGTGTCATTGTCGGTTTTGATCGTTTCAACAGGCTATGTCATTAACAACAAGCCTCCTCCACACGCAGCTCACTTGCTGCTGTGAAAATGAAATCGCGGGTGAAGAGATCCAAAATGCAAGTTGTGTTTTTTTTGGGTGACTTTATGAAATATCTCCCTCACCCCTCCCTTCCTCCCTGCCACAATTACACTGTCTCTACCATTTAATCAGATACTCAGAGACAGAAGTCTCTGAGTGAAAAGTTTTTTGTATGGCCACTTATGTTTAGAAACATTTAAGATCTTTTTTTGTCTAAAAGTCCTCATAATACGTAACATGTTTTGTTTTGGTATCATCACAGAACCCAAGGTGTCATAATAGTGTTAGCATCAAAAAATTTCAAGCAATACTTATAACTACTCGGTTCTGAATCTGGTATTTTTCCAGGCAGGAAGGGAATTTTCTCTATTTCACTCTGTAAGCATTATTTTCACTTTGAATGAGTATGAGTAAATGGGTTGAAAGTACAGTTGTAGCCACACAACTAAATTTGGAGGTCTATGAGATCATTATTATGTTAATTGATCCCATAATTGAGCCACGCTTAATATTGTTGTCTGACATTACTTCAGACTACACCAAATACATAGAAAAGGTCTGTTCTAAGGCATTTATTAGTTTCAGACTCTGGTAAAGTGGGAAAAAACAGAATGAATCATTTTGGATATTCTATGTGATCTTCTTTTGATAACTAATATAATAGTTTTTTTCTACTTCCATTCACTGAGCCTCCACTGAAATTGTATGAAGTCTCCTTAGGGAGGATCATCTCCCACTCTGAAAACCTCTGATCTAAGATATTAAATTAATGCTTAATTAAAGGAAATAGCATTTTTACTTTATTTTGTCATTGACCGAGAGGCATTCACCTCTGATGACGCCAAAGATCATCACTGAACAGAGACAGCTGTTAGGACCCCCCACATACGACCGCCTGTTAGCACGTGAGGATGCTCCATCTGTTGATGAAGACAATGAGATGAGATTTATTAAAGGTTGGCTAGTCAACGTTATTATTCTAATGAGAAAAAAATCTCTAAGTATAGAATTGAGTCTTGGTAGAGAAAACACACAAATATATTCATCATCTCCATTGTTGAAACTTGTCATGTTCTCACTGTCTCATCCTCTTTACCACATTTTGCTTGACTGATCTGGGAGATAGCTGAGGTCTTAAACGGGTACACTAGTGTCTCCCGTCTGAACAGGTTTTGTGCTTGTTAACGGGTCCCTGGTAGAGTGAGGCCGAAGAACTTGTTCAAGGTCTGATGGACTGTGGCTTTAGCACGTCATCACATCAGGGGCAGACAAGGTCCTGGAGCAGACCTGACAAATGTAACTTTTCCTGATGACTTCCTCCCCCTACCTGCGTCGTGCCCTGACTGTCCTGGTGGCGGGCTGGCATGCTGTGGAAGGTTAAAATCTAGTTTGTGTGTGTGTCTCTGTGCATGTGTTTTATATGGCTGATGGGGATCTCTGGGGGAGCTGTTTGTCCATGCATCCGCTCTGTAATCACTGCCATAAAAGAAACAAGAGGCAACGGGAGACAAGCAACTGGCAATAAATGACACGTCCTCCCAGCGGTGTAATAACTTCCCCATCCATCAGTCAACCTCTGTTCACGCATCTCTCTCCCTTCTCTGCCATTCGACTTCCTGCTCCTGCCCGCCTCGCTACAGCTTCCCTCTCTGGGGAAGAATTACTTGGACGGACAAAGGGATTGATTGAGCTCGGCCACCATTTGATGTTTATTTCAGCTCAAATGAAACTGTCTTGTCCCCTCAATAAA
Source organism: Lutjanus campechanus (assembly GCA_027495735.1). NCBI lineage: Eukaryota > Metazoa > Chordata > Actinopteri > Lutjaniformes > Lutjanidae > Lutjanus > Lutjanus campechanus. The sequence goes on from JAJHUR010084585.1 coordinate 12,892, forward strand.
CCTCTGGCACAGACATGCGGGCAGCAGAGACTATAGCTGCATGATAAATTACAATATGATATCACACCTTCATATGTTCTCCCTGTTTCAGACAGGCCATGTGTTCCGCCCAAAAAGACCTTGAAATTAATCTGCAGCCCTCCCGCCCAAATTTACTGTTGCAGCAGGGTTCTCCATGAGATCGATTTCACACCATATTCCTGTAAATGATGGCTGGCATGTCAAGTCCCCAGCTCCCTGCTGTGGGAGGGGGCAAAACAAAGACAACCAGAAGTGGGCGAGGAACAAGCTGGGAAAGGGTAGGAGGGTACATGATATTAAAAGAGGGGCACAGAGAAAAACACTAAAGATGTACAATGCTATCGGCAGGTCATCAGTATCGGCCAATAAAGGCTTTAAAAGATGAAATATGTGGAGATCAGAAATGGGTACTACAGTCCAAAGTCGCAATATAGGAGCTAGTTCTTTCCCCCCGCCAGCTTCTCAGACAGGTTACCTGCAGGTTGCAGGGACACTGAGCCTACATGAGCACAAGATTATACTTTGATAATGATGTGCAATGATGAGTCCTACACTGTAAGGTGATCAGCTTTACATTGTCTGTCAATCTAAAGCTAAACCTGTTATCCCAAAAACCCACAGTTCAGAAAATACACACTCCTCCTGCCTTACTGCCTGCCAGACCCTATTAACATATTGCTCAGATGAACCTATAACATCTACTCCTTCTAAACATAAACAGACACGTATTCATTCAGTGAACATTTGGTATTAACTGTGACTCTGTAAAGCGAATAAATGTGAAGCTGTCCACTCCAATGAACTCAAAGCTAGCTAGTTAGCAGCCACAAATTATTGCTAATTTTTCAACATGGCAGGAAAAATCTCAAGAGGAAAACAATGGATCATCTGATCACCGCGGCATCCACTTTCCAGCTCCACAACCTCAAAAATCTTGGAGACCTCCAGTTTTAGGCTATTTTAAGTGTCTTTAGCCTGTAGCTGCTGGGGGCTAGCTCATGCACACAACAAACCTCTTTAGACCTATGTCACACACCCACATTACCAACAAAGCCACCTTCTTTAAAGAGGAAGGTTCAGCCAGTAACACACAGCTGCAGTAAGACTGTGGGTGTGCTAAACAGAAGTGAAAGTATTCAGCAAAAGCACTTAAGCAAAAGTACTAAAACCAACCCCACAAGTGTCCAAATTTCTGTTGATTTTTTTTTATAGGCCTCCATTTTCCATTTTAGACAAGTAAGTTTGGCTATCAGTCTAGTAACACATTTTTGCTAATTGCCCAAAGGGCAAGTGGCTGAAAAAGCTTAACGTCAAGCCTTAAGAACATATCAGCTGCAGCACTGATGTCAAAGAGGCCATTATCTTCACCTGTTTTTGCCTTAATATCTGATAACATATCATGGTAATTTTGTGATTTAGTACAGTAAATATATTTCTCTAATGAAATAAAAACCTGTCAGCAGTAGTTTTCTTATGTTGCCCAATGAATGGGTCTGTTTGAAAAGCATTGTATTTAATGCATCTGCCAGTGGATCATCCTGATAAGGAGGGAAGGAATGTTCTCTGCTAGTTGTAAATGATTATATATCAACATTGGCATCAGCAACGAGCAAAAATTAGTAAAATGGAAAATATCGGCATATCATATATCAGCACCAATCTAATATCATGCATCCCTACTGAAATGTGTGGAGAATGAAAGCAAAGAAGTGAAGAAAGCAAGATGAGAAGACCAGCAGAAAGCTGTGAGCAGTTTGCGAAGACAAAAAATAAATAAATAAAAAAGACAGTGGGAGCTAAATCTGTTCTTTCACAAACATGCAGGGGTGAGGTGATGTGGACCCCAGAGCAGCGCTTATTTATCTGCGGGGAAAGTCGCGTGTCACCCTTCTCCCTGCCAGCGACCGAGAGGTCATAAATTACCTGTCTGTAAACCATCAATCTGCACCAGGGGCGACAGCTAACCACAAGCTTACACTCAATCTCACACACAAACACACGTGTACAAATATGTACAGTACACACAGGCACAAACACACACATGCACATGGACCTGACTGTGCTCCACTGACACAGTTTGGCATTTCACCGGCACTCTATGCACAAACTTTCCTCACTTGGAGATAAACATTCCACGGTTCCACAAACACCAAAGGAAAAGCTTTTTTGAAATCACTGCGCCAGAGAAAAGATATGAGGCTCACTTTCTGCACAATTGAGTTTAAAAATTCATTTTGATGCATTTAGTTCCTTTCACGTACACTTTCATCCTGGGAGAACAGCAACTTGCAAATAATAAATAAAAAAGATGGCTTGGATTTGTGCTATTTTTACACTATGGGACGGAAATAAAGATTCAAATGCTGTATCATTTCATGAGGCAGTGATGTGAGAACACACATGCACACGCTGGCACTTTGATGAATTTTCGTTTTTCTTCAGCAGGAACGCCAGCAGAAACTTCCAATCACATCCAGTTAGATCCCTTCAGCATTAATAATGCACAAGCCTTTATCTTCCTTCTCTGACCTCTTAAATCACTATCACAAAAGCTGCTGGTCATGGAGTTAAGACCCCCTCCCACTTCCCTCTGCTTTGCCTCAATCCATTCCTCTTCATTACCTATAATCTTATCTACCCTCTCTTTTTTCCACAGGAACCATGAGAATCATCAGGATTATTCATGGGGAGAGTGTCTTTTATCTTAGTAGCCAAGTAGCCCAAGTGGCAAATGCCTTGTCTAACACCGTTAGTTAGAACCAGCAAGGATGTGATAGATTTTTTGAAAGAAAGCATCCCTCTCAGTGTGGGTATGCAGGAAAACTGAAACCAAAGGAAAACAGTGACGGTGACCAAGGTGCAATGTCATGCTATTGTGTGGGAGATTTTCAACACGCCCCATTTTTCAAGCTTATGTATTTGTACATGTGTACGCCTGTGTGTGTGTGTGTGTGTGTGTGTGTGTGTGTGTTTGTGTGTGTGCGTGTGTCTGCAAATGAGACAGAGAGGGAGAAAATCTGATGAATTGTCTCATATATGGAAACCATCAGCAGTCCGGTGATTTATGGGGTTAATAACGGAGTCTATTCACCAGCCTGCAGTCCTGTTGTTTTTCTGTTTGTGGTGGGATGACAGAAATACTACAGCCAAACCACCCATTTGCTCTCTCCTATCCTCATTCAAAAACCCATAAACCCAGTCCTTGCACGCATCTGTACCACTTGGCAGAACCATGTGTACGTATGTGCACACGGGCACTCTAACGGTGGCTTTGTTTGCATTTTGCACACATTTTCTAAGCAAGACAAACACAATTACAAACCTAAAATTATTCTCTCAGTATAATGCTCAAGATCTGCGAGATTGGGAACAACAGACAGGGAATTTTAAAATGGAATCAGCCATTTTACATGCAGGCACATGCATGTAAAAAAACTGTACAAGAAATGCAAATGCTCTCAATGTAAATGCTGACACATGGACTGTGCCTTGGCTTTTGTAATGCTAAGCCCCTTTCACATATGAACTCTGAACATGTCTCAGCATCAGAATCAGGTCCAGACATGGCCCATATTCACCTTTTTACACACGTAGCACACAACAAGAGATGTTTCTCATATGTTGGAAATATGCCACATAGTTTATGCAATGGGTGGCACCTACATAGTGTCCAGAAAGAGAAGGACTAACCTGTAACAATGGTTATTTTTGAATTTATATGAATATGAGCAGAGTCTCAAAATTAAGCAACTGTGATGGACGTAGAAGGCAGCCTGACTCTAGTTTGCCTGCCCAGCAGGAGAGACGTTTTGTGATGCACTTCTTTCTCTGACTGTGTGGGAATTTGATATTTTCACATCACAGATGATGGAGAAAACGTGAAGGAAAAAAAAAAACATTTAAAAAATGAGTGTGTCATATTAGTTGGCAGATAAAGATGATCTACAAAAGAGTGGAGAGCAATAAGGCAACTACACACATCATCAACCCACTCGCTTGCTCTGAACAATGACCTGCTCTATTCACACATGTGGTTCACCCGCACGTTGGAGGCAGCTGGCAGGGTTAAGTCCGGGGGAACTGATATGGACATTTACTTCTAGATAAGTGCTGAATTTCAGTGTGTGTGTGTGTGTGAAAGAGGCTTTAGTGTTTTTCTCCTGTGATCCCTCAAACCCATTCAACCTTCAATCAGGTATAAAATGTGCATATATTCTGTACCTTGTTATAATAATACAGTAACACAACACTTTTGTTATGGTATTTTATGGTGATCTACAGCGATTGTTAATACATATAGGCTACATCCTGTAACTGATGCTCGACGAGCCCTCAAATTTTATTCACCACCAGGTCTCACTAATTCTCAAAATAACACATAATTCAGGTAATATGGCAAATACTGCAAACAGCCTTGCTCCCTCAATAAAGAAACTACATTTATTTTGTCCTAGAAGCTTCAGTATTGTAGAACATATTGTACATTGTATGTGTGATGTTAACCACAAACCCCTTTGAACTCTGCAATAGAAATGATTTGCCACTGCCTACACTGGGATTTTTGCTTACTGTGATGTCATTTCTTAGAGTATCTTCAAAGGCTTCTTATGCCTAAAGTCTGTACAACATCAGCTAAAATACTATGCAGGTTAATAAACCATTATAATTGATAAAAAAAGTACTGAAATATATAATAAAATGTCTAATTTGATGAAATAAAAACACAAAACATTATTCAAAAGATTTCTGAGTAGAAACATGGATAAAATATGTTTTAAATCTAATTTTTTTTGGTTTTTGAGTGCAAAGGCATTCGTCTGCAAAAGAAATATTTCCAAAGTGCCTATATTAGTATTTTGCTCAATTGGATGTCAATTTGAAATATGAGCCTGCATCTCTGCTCCTCTACTGGTGCCACTTCACAGCACCACCCTGTGTTTTGTGTTTTGTCACCATGTTTTGTAGCGTGTACAGCGTGATGACGTTATGTCAAAATTAGCTTTCTGCTACAATAGGATGACATATTTTTATAGGACAATAACCTAAGTTGGAATTGCTCTTGTTTCCGCCACAAATAGCCAATGAGATTTTTCCTTTTGGATTTTGGATTTAGTGCAGAAATTAGACTCTGTGGTGAGCAAACGTTAATAATACTTAAAAGTTTTGTTCAGCAAGATAATCTTAAAAGCATAATTTTTGAAGCATAAATGCAATCACCAAAAGTAAAAAGTTAACATTAGGCTATAAACAAACTACACCAGGGTCACATGACATCATCGTCATCACCACTAAGTGCCTGTTTGGTCAGTCAGTCAGTTTGGTGTGATGATGTTTAATGTCCCTGATAACCTCTATGGTCCCAGTTAGCCACTTGCCTTTTTTTAAGACACATAAAAGCTTCAAAATTTACAAGTGGGTTATTTACTAAGGTATTTAACATTGTAGAATAAAATGTGAATATCTGTTAAGTCTGTTATAACCACAGATGTTATTTCAGCCATATAATGAAAAAAAAAAAAAAATCAACTGACTTTGAGATGAGGAAACCGGAAGTGCTAATATGCTAACTCATTTCCAGGTTTAAGGACTAATTCCTGCAGCCCTCTGTTTTTTTTAAAGATCGATTTAAAGAGGATCATGCAAACAGCAATCTCCCACGGCCACTCCGGGGCAATCCTCTTGCACCACTGTGTGTTGTCACCACATCTTGTATAGCACGTAATGTACTGTAAGAACATTATCACATGAGTAGAACATGATGAAGTGAAAGACAGAAGCCTTAGTTTTCTGCTGCAAAATGAATACTCTGACTATTATGATTCTTATGTTAGATTTCTTCAAACAGAACAATGAAAACAACGATCTCCTGCTGCCAGTAGGGGCTGCCCATGGGGAGGCCAGTTTTCATGTTATTTGTAAAATATCACGTTTAACAGTCAATCGCTCATTTCAGAATGAACAAATGAAGAAAATGAGCGTGTTATCAAAAACACATCAACTGTAATGTAGAATAGATGCACCTGTTTCAGTGCCGTCTGGGGTAATGTAATTGTGTACATCGTCTTGAGTTTTATAATGGGGGCAGTCATTATACATGCAGAGTAATGAAAAGATAATTATGAATCCCCCAACCGTGTTCTGTCATTTGGCAGGCTCTTTAACACAAAGCATACGTTCCAATGAGCCTCGGCTAATCTTCACAAGAGACGAGGAAATTGGCTCTCTTCAACCGACTCCATTCCACTTTTCATCTACGGACTTGCCAGTTTTGAAATCAACATGAAAGATTGGAGTGTGAGGGCAGAACAAGAGCAGGAGAGCACATGAAAGTGGGAAAGCAAAGTGAGAGCAAGGGACAGAGCGCAGGAGAGAGACGTGGAGCCAAACAGGAGCGAGGTGTGGGCAACTATAAAGCAATGAAAGGGAGGAGGAGGAAGAGGGAGCACAGCAGCACTGCTAATATGTTTACCTACTTAATGCCACTGTAGTGCTGATTGCTTTATCAACCCAGCGAGCCTGTACATGAGCCAGAAGAATGGTGAGCAGGAAGATCGATGAGACTAGCATGCAAGAAATAATGTAACAAGAATATGTGCAGGATGAGTTGTGAAAAGAGGAGAAAGAGAAGAGGTAGAGGGTACAATACTGAGCCGAGGTAGCTATCAACTTGTCTGGTGAGCACTGTACCTGTCACGGCAGGCTGCAGGTTACAGTATGTGACTGTGGCAACTAGCCTGAGCTGGCAAGAGTTAATAGGAAGCTGCAACCTCCACAGCTCTCTAATTGCTGTATTAAGTGGTGGGTAGGAAGATAAAAGGGAAAGGTGTGGGGCTAAATGTGTGAGGACTCATAATGTTTGAGGTGCAGAGTGAGACAAATTAGCCTGTTGATAAAGGCAGCCATGGAGGGAATGATGGTGTGTTTGGAACATTGTCGCAGGTTGATTGATCACCTTGCCACAGCCCTGTGTGTGCGTGTGTGTGTGTGTGTGCGTGCGTGTGTGTGTGTGTGTGTGAGTCTACTCGTGTGTTATAAATGTACTCACAAAAGGGGCGTGTGATTAATTACTTCTAGCATCATTTTCCCCTGGTTATCAGGATGCAATTAAAACTGAAAAGGAATCAGCCGCAAACATTGTCAGAGTTGTACAGCTGCATGAATGTGTTTTCTTAAAATTTTGCCATATTGAGGACACGCTCACTAAATCAAAACCAGGCACTATCAGCAGGTACTTGAATGTGCATCCATCAAAAAATGTACCCAAAGAGTACTGGCAATTCAAATAGCCACAAAAAATATGTTTTGTCAGTTTTGAGAAATAAAAGAGCACAAGAAAGGTGTTTGCATACAATTTGTAAAAAGCGCTAGCTCGGATTTGATAAAAGATTCTTTATTCTAGTGACTGTGCTTTCAACAAGCCTTGAATGTCTGTTGTCATACTAATGCAATTCCTTTTGACAGAGACTCTTTTAGCCTAAAATAGATCCATCAGCATCCTCAATATATTCAGCGCACACAAACACACTTTCGTTCACACACCCGTGCATACACACATTAAAAAACCATGCACCATGAAGTTAAACTGCAATAACTATAGGCACGTACTGTAGATAAAGCATAAACACACACACACACACACACGCGCGCGCACACACACACACACACACACACACACACACACCTGTCTCTTGTCTA
>JAJHUR010084586.1:0-10735 GCA_027495735.1 Lutjanus campechanus
TCTCATTATTCTGAGACTCCATATTTTCAGATAGGGGAGACCTGGGCCAATCGTAACAATTTTCGGTTTTCCTTAATAACTAATGTGTTTATAACACAGATGCTGCAGCAGATAAAGGTGGTCATTTTAATAACTTAAATTCTTTGGGGTGGCTTATTGTAACCTATAATAATATAACCTAGCAACAAATTTATATTTTTGTACAAAAGTACTTTTAACTAATAGGCCAAACTAAATCTTTAAAATAAAAGTAGTGCAATAAGTGTAGGCTAACATTCGCATCTGAGATAGTGGATCGGATGAATAATGTAGCTTAGAATGGAAATACTACTAGGTAAAGTACAAGCACCTCTAAATCTTTGTTAGTTTTTGTGTTTCTGTGAGGGAAGCGCCATCTAATGGTAACACCTTGTAATTGAATAAATGGGCGTGTTACAGTGGAATCTGGGCGCCGCCCCACAAAGGTGGGGGGAAATGGTATTTGGCTGGAAACTGGCAGGACATTGGAAGGCTTCCGGAAGGCTTTCGAAAGGCGTGGGAAATTTCAAGTGGCTGGATCTGTATTAACCCTTACATAGACTCCAGTGTTTTAATGGGTCAGTTTGGATTTTCTTAAGTCACACAATAACAGCAAACGGGCTTCCATAATAAAAGGTGTACTGTGGACATAAATTTTAAATTTGCATAATGTCCTCTATAGTCCTTTTATTTATATTTATTTTATTTAATAAAATCTCCTGTGACCCACCTGAGGGTCCCGAGTCCCGACCCAATCTTTGGGAATGACTGATTTACAGTGATATCTAAAATAAATAAGTGGGGTGTTTGTTTCTTGATAAAAACTCGTGTAGCGTTTTCAACCTTCTTCTTCGTTGTCTTTATTTGTGGACACAACATCAGATGTGAACCTGGGATTCGACACGTCCAGTCCAACGTGAGGACCAAAACGTGACGATGCAAACCAACGACAGACGGAGGAATTTGTCTTTCTTCACTTTTGTCTTTCATTCATGAGCATTTTGATTCATTTTCGTCTCTGCGAGAGGACGTTTCTTCCCCCTCAGAGACAGAGAGAGATGGACGTCTCTGTGTCAGTCAGCGTGGAGATACTGTGGTGTTAATGCTCAGCCTTATTAGACCGGACACTGCTCATAAGTCTCCGTCTCTCTCCCTCTCACGGATGTTTAATTCATGTTCCTCTCAGTCTGACACATTCAGCTTCATTTCAGCTCCAACAAAGAGCAGCTGCTAATGGTCTTTTATTCAGAGAGGAGGATTAAAATAAAACACACCGCTGGACGAGGACGAGGAGGGACGGCGAGAAGAAGAGACTCTCGTCAGATAAATATGAACCCTGTCAGATGAATATTAACCCTTTCGTTGTGTTAAAAACCTGACATTTCATCCAGGAGGGTCTTAAACAGAACAGAAACACAGACTGTGTGTGATCAGTCCGCACGCTCGTCTATATTTGCTCTTTAATCCAGAATCAGTGGTTCGTTCAGTCCAAAAAGCCCAATTAAAAGAGAGAAAACTCTGCAGTACATGTTGTGTGATTTGTTTCTACTCATACTGTCACTGGACTCACACATCATCTGACTCACCACAACTGTTATTACGTTAATGCAAACGATTTACTGTGACTGTGACACACTAACTGCTCAGCCAAATGTGACGCTCACATGCAGGGCTGGACTGGAACAAAAAGTCAGCTCTGGCATTTTTTGGCTCAGATCGGCCCCCACACAGTCGATTTAACACCGCTCATCATCCGTGTGGGTCCCCTTGAATATGCATCCTGCACTGGACCAAATAACTGTTTATTCAGTTCATGAATGGAGCTGTTCCATCTTATTTCATTTGAGAATAATAATAATAACTATTCAGGTCGTGTTTGCCACTGTCTGTGTCTGCCGGTTGTGTCCGCAACAGAACCCAAAATTTGCAAGACTCTCACGAGATCTGGCAGGTCTGGGGTTCCCCTCTAGACACCGTGTCTGCTGTTGCCTGCTGTGCTGACGGTGATAATAAGGATAATTGGATTGACAATGTTTAACAGTGTCCCTTAATAACTGACGAACCTCTTAGGATGGCGATATTAACGTTATTCAGATTTTACATAGTAGTTAGACGTTAGTTGTGAAAACAGCCAGAAATAGAAAATGGAGAAGAGAAAAAAACAGACCACCTCCACCACATTTTAAGTGATGAAGTTCTGTGTAATAGACACTGAAATATATATATGATTTTTTGAGCAAAGCTCCTTTTTGTGAATATTTTTGATCCACTCTGATGCATCGTGGTCCTCTGTCCTCTCAGTGAGTCTCTGTAGGTTGTACTGAAGTAAATGTTTGTGTATTTTGTATTCTCTTTTTTCTGTTGGAGCAGCTGAACTGATGTATACCTCGCTGTCAAAAGTAACATTACATAAAAAATGTAAAAGTAGAATATTGTAAACTTCTAATGACAGCTCACGTTCATTCTCGCTCAAACTGTGGAGAGACGCCACTGCAGCAGTGGCAGCTTGTTAACTTCTGATACTTTGCTGGATTGTTCTATTCAAATGTTGATGATGATGAATATTGCATTGCATTTTTTTCCACAGTAAATAGTCTCACGATACCTGCTGCCACTTGGTGACATCATTAGAGATCACACTGTACGTTTCCATCGTTATGCAGATGACACACAACTGTACGTCTCTGCTGAACCAAAGGAATAAACTCCGTCACTACCTGCCTGCTGGCAATAAATAAACGTATAGGCTACATTTTTAAAGTTAAATGAGGGCAAAACTGAAATCTTACTAGTCGGACCTATTATAAAAAGAGAAATGCTTTTTAATAATCTGAGGCCAGTTTTTCCAAAACTTTTAATCTGGATGAGAATGATCCAGATAGAGTTAAATCTCAATATTATATTACACTTTATTTGTTTATTTGTCTCATTATTTATTGTGAAACTTGTGTGAAATTAGTGAAACTCCCCTAAATAAATAAAGGTGAAAAAACAAAAAAAAAACAAAAACAAGCCTTTTGTCAACAAAGAACAACAAAAGTTCCTTATGACTGTTTTGATATTTAGAATTAACTCATGCAAACCTTTAACATTTTTGTATTTAAAGGAGAACTTCTGTATTTTTGAAGCTGGGCTCCATTTCCCTGCGTGTATGTGTGTATGTGTGTATGTGATTGATGGGGGGCTATTTGCACCGACATGACAGAGACAATTCATGATCTTTTCCTAAACCTAAACCGAACCAAACTGCGACTTACAACTGAAAATAATAATAACAAACATAAGTCAACAAAGTGTCATCACTAACTTTCACATTATCAGCGTCAGGAGCCGGCAGAATAACTACCAAGACACTTAAAATATTTTATTTATTCTTTAACCGTAAGTTCCTCTGATGTCATTTCCTGACTTTGTGTGTCGGTCTTGTTCTCTGTATTCAATAAAGCGAAACCAAAAATCCTCAGATGAACTGCAGCTGGAGAGGAAGAGAAGGTGGAGGAAGAGGAGATGAAGACAGAAAAGAAAAAAAGCAAAGAGAAGATTTTGAGCAGAGGAGGTTTTGAAACCCTTTTTTTCCACCTGGTTTGCTTGGCAGCAGCGTTTCTCCCCGAGGATCCTCAGCCCCTCCTGTGGATCCACGCCGCCTCCTCCGTCACTCACATGTGGACGACGGCGGCTCACAGACCAACCGGAGCCTCTCAGTCTCTCCAAAAACTTTATTATATTTTCTCCACACGGCAGTCGTACTTTCCCCGGCTGATGGACAGATCTCTCCGGGGATCTCAGACAAGAGGAAGGCACCTGAGGACAAGTCCAATAAAAACAATGAAAAATATGAAAAAAAAAAAGATTTTCAACTGTTGTCTCCTCCTGGACTATGAGACTGTGATTAAAAACTGAACTCTTACACCTGTATTCACTCTGAGGGAAGACTTACTGAGGAATGAGAATCCTCTTAATTATTTAAAAAAGCAAACACAAAGGTTGGATTTAACCTTTGGTAACAAAAAAGAAAAGACCAGAACAAAGATGCAACAGAACTCCAGTTAGAACAACATTATATTTGTCACCTGGTTCTACTAGTGCCGGGGATCAATGTTTACCTGCACATTCAAAAATATATCCTGGTTTATATATATATATTTTTTAAACTTTTACGGAGCAGAAAAAAACCTTTAAAAATGATTAATATCAATGCTGCCATTACAGTTTTTTGGTGAAAATTTATTCTTTAAGGATTTATATAAATGAAATATATGTAAGTTATGAAATGTTTTTTTTTCTCCAAGTTCTTAAATGTCTAAACTTGCTCTGTGACAGAAAACTCAAAAACACAAGAATTCACAACTGCAAACAAACAAAAATGTTAAAAGGCTTCAAAATCTAAAACTAATGCTAAGACCCACTGATAACATAGGTGTAAAAATGTGCTACTACAATCATCTTTGTTTTGAAATGATTTTTTAAATGAAAATATCGTCCCTTTAAAGTCAACTCCATCAGATTCTTACAAAAACATGATTTAATCAGGTACAAAGAGGGTTAGTGACACCCTAAGGACCCCCGTCTCACTTCCTGGCAGGAATACTGCATTTAATTTTTTAACAGATTCATTAAATAATATTGTTCAACTGTGTAGCAATCAAAGTCTGAAAATCTCAATCAAAGCTAAATAATAATAATGGTTTAAAAATGTGTATTTTGATCAGCATTAAGAGAACTTTGAGCAATTTTAGAAAATAAAATGGCTGCTCACTACGACTATACTGTGAAGAGAAAAAAAATAACATTTTGTCGACTCTGTAGGACGTCAGATCCGTCAGATTTTCCATCGTCCACAGCTGACATCTACATTTAATAAAAAGTTGAGTTTGTTTTACAAGATGTCCCTTTAAAAGTTTGACCTTTAAAGACACAGAGACAGGACAGCTGTGTGCTTTGTCATGTTTTTCTTCATGGTTAACATTTACTTGTCACAGGTGTTTTGGTATTGTTAGTATTGTGTACCTGTGTTCTCTTTGTTTCTCCACATGCTGCTGCTGAGTCATCCGCCCAAAGGTGGAGGCGGAGTTTAAGGCAGCCTTTTCTGCTGACAAACAGGAAGTGGAAGGCGCCAACTCCTGGTGTTGTGCAGGGGAACTCTGAACTACAAAAGAAGAGCAACATGTGGACATTTCTTTTGGGTTTTGGTGGTATTAGTATTTGGTATTTACCAGTATTGCTTGTTTATTTGTACTGTCATTATTGGTGGTTGTGTTTGTTTTTGAGTTTTTCTTTTGTGTCATTTTAGAGGCCAGGTTTGTTCAGTTCAAAGTGTTGCCGTATTATTTCATTGACCTCAGTAGTATTTTTGTTGATACCTTTTCTGTGCTATCTTGTTTTTTTCTATAGATTGAATTGTTTTGATTTGAGTTGTAGAGACGTAGCTGCAGAGATGTCATCTGTAGAGATGTCTGCCTTCTCTCCAATAAAATGGGACTAAATGGCATTTGGCTTGTGGTGCTTAAAGTGCCAAAAAGATACATTTGAACATTTTAAAACCAGTGTCTCTTCACAGAAGTCATGACTGAGTTACTCAAGATAAGACCTTGTTGTGAGCGGTTTTAGGTAGGAACTGTTTTTTTCAGCAGTAGAATCTTTCTTTCTGCTAGAAAGAAAGTAGTTCCAATATGAAACTGCTCAGATTGTCATTTAGTTCCATTATATTAAAGAGAAGGTCAGGGGTGTAGAATTGTGTAGGGACGCTAGGGCCACTAATGTGTAGTCACTATCAATACAACCACTGTCCGTAGTGTTTAGTCAATGATTATGGCACACAAAAGGGTTAACAGTCGGTCTCTGCTAGAAGTCCCGCCTCTAACCTAAATATCGCTCTCCGATTGGCTCTGCTGGTTTCTCTCTAACGTACATGTGATTGGCCGTCTCTGCTGTCACTCCATCTGCTTGTAAAAGCTACTTGCAACCTGTAAGTTGGACAGGACAGGAGGCAGCGCATGTATCTGCAACCGCGAGTGTAAGTAGGGAGGGCAACCGAAATTGAATTTTCTTTCTGATTATGATTGTTTGCTTGTTTGATCAGCTCTACATGACATGAAATTATGATTGCAAATAAAAAAAACAAAAACAAAAAAAAACATCAACTTTCAGGAGTGCTGCCTTGGAGCACTTTTGTGTCCCCACCAATGTCAGAATCAAACCTGCTCCCTTGGAGAAGGCAGACATCTCTGCTGCTGATATCTCCAAAACTCTGCAACTCACCAAAACAAACAAATAAATACATCTAAAAATCTAAATATCTAGATGGTTAAACAGCTCTACAGGCCAGGAGAAAAATATGTCTGATTTTTGGGTGAACTGTCCCTTTAAAGTTCCAGTATTGTTCTCGTGTTCCTGCCTTTGCTGCTTGGTCCCTAACACTCATCTTCCCTTTGTCCAAAGCAGCCATAGAGACAAATTAACACCTGAAGGGTTTATTTATAATGTGTGATAACATGACTGGAGGTCAGACTTCAGGGTGGGTCGTGGCCAAAATAATAAAATTAACTCAACCTCAAAAAGCAACAAATATAACCAAGAGAAATCACAGAGAACAAATTACAATCACGACCCTCCTTACATGCTAACACATGACACATATGATGCCTATTTAAGAACTGAAACACAAAACACACAAAATACACACACCAGAATAGGAAGAAAAAAAGATTTCAGTTCTTGGACTGTCCTTGAACACACCACCAAAGTGACTTTGACAAAGGAAGGAAAATGTTATTGATGTGTGGTACATTTGATGTCTCTGCAAGTTATTATTATTTTTTTTTCATGAAGTGAAACAAATTCAATCTAATAGTTAAAATTGAAGGTTTGTAAAACAAACTGCATCTTGTTTAAAGTTTCTGCTTGAAAGTTTGAACTTTTCAAAGACTTAAAAAACAGCCAATGCTTGATTTGTTCATGAAAACAAATTATTTTCTGTTCTTCATCTGGTCACAACACACACAGTCACACACATTTATTCATAAACACAACAAACATAAAGCTCATCTTGTTAAATTAAGAATTATCAGGTAGAGAAACAAACTGTCATCCCTCACAACCTGCACTAAATCAAAGGCAGAATTATATAACAACGTACTTTAACAGATTCTGGTGAAAGTAGAGGTGCTGTTGTAACTTCTTTACTTAAGAAAAGGTGAAAAAGTTCAGGCTCTGAAATGTAGTCAAAGTATAAAAGTAAAGTCGTCCTTTTCTTTTGTTTCTGTGTAAAATTAACTGAACCTTGCAGTTTTATGTCAGAACTACTTTCTTTCTCATTGAAAACAAAGTAGTTCTGGTAGATTCTACTGCAGAGAGAGTAGTTCCTCCATGAAACTGCTCAGAACAAGGTCTCTGCATTATCTTGAGTGATCATGTCATGATTTTTGGAAAGAGACACTGGTTTTGAATTTTTAAAAATGTATTTTTTAGTGCTTTGAGAACCACAAGCCAAGTGCCATTTAGTGCCATCAAGGAGAAGGCAGATGTCTTTGTGGCTGTTCTCTCCAAACTCTGAAACTCACACCAAAATAAAAATCTTGATGGATAAATAGCACTACAAGCCAGGGGGGAAATATGTATTTTGGGGTGAACTGTACCTTTAAAAAGTTACAGATACTGTTGTAATTGAAGAAATTGTGTCTTTTCGTTGGTCTTTAGTATTCTCTTGAACAATATGCAGTGGTTTTCTGCATTTCTTTCTGCACCTGCAAAGAGGAATTTCTCTGTTGCCGCATTCGAGGACACTCCGACATCTCACATTTGACAGCTTCCATGAAATAACAACCAATCACCTTTCAGCGGTGTCCCTGTTTGTCCTCTTCAACTTCAACTTTATTTTTGTCTTCTTGAGAGCAGTTCAGTGTCAGCTCTTGAGGTGTTCTTGAACACACCACAAAGGCAACTTTGTCAAAAACTCAAACTGAAACTCAAGAAAATAAAGCTGATTTAGTGTTGACTGTGAACTGATGGTGATAAAAAAAAAATTAAAAAAAACTGGTCTGAAAAATGATCAGCATCACTTTAAATGATACAGTCAACATAAAACATGGAAAAAAAGTTTTTGAACGCACCACCAATATGATCAAAGGAAGGTGGTAATGGATTATTAATGTGTGGCACATTTCATGTTAGTTTTTAATAACTAAAATAATTTTATTCTAGGCCTAATAGTTAAAATTGGAGGTATGTATAGTTTAAAAAGTCAAAGCTTTAAAGCATAAAGACTTTAAAAAACAGACAATGATGTTTTTTCATGAACAGCAGCCCTGCACAGAGAAAGTTTCTTGTTGGTGCATTTGAGGACACTCCAACATCTCACTTTTGACAGCTGGCGTGAAGTAACAACCAATCACCTTTCAGCGGTGTCCATGTTTGTCCTCTTCAACTTCAACTTTGTTTTTGTCTTCTGGAGTTGATTTTCTGACAAAAACAACAGTTCAGTGTCACCTCATGAGGTGTCCTTGAACACACCATGAAGGAGAGTTTGGCAACAAAATAAAAACGCCTGTTGACTGAACTGATGGTAATAAAAACAGGTCTTTTGAACGCACCACCAATATGACTTTGATGGATTATTGATGTGTTGTACAATTCATGTCAGTTTGTCCTTAAACAAAACTATTCTAATAATTAAAAAATTGGAGTCCGCTTTTAAGTTTTGACTTTTTAAAGACATGATTTTTTTAAACACACCACCAATGTGACTTTGACACCTGCAGAGAGACGTTTCTCTGTCGGTGCATTTGAGGACACTCAAACATCTCACATTTGACAGCCGGCATGAAATAACAACCAGCCACCTTTCAGCGGTGTCCATGTTTGTCCTCTTCAACTTCTACCTCTACTTCAACTTTATTTTTGTCTTCTTGAGTTGCTGTTCTGACAAAAAAACAGCAGTTCAGTGTCAGCTCTCGAGGTGTCCTTGAACACACCACGGAGATCAACAAAATAAAGGTGACTTGACTGTGATACTGATAAAAATAGTTTGGAAAACAATCAGCATCATTTGAAAAGATACACAGTTAACGAGGTAAAACATGAAAAAAGTGTATTTTGAACTCATCACCAGTGTGACTCATATCCTTTATTGTCTGTGATGGATTATTGATGTGTGCCACATTTCATTTAACTTTTCATCAACTGAAACAAATCTGATCTAATAGATAAAATCAGATATTTGTAAAGTTTCCACTTTAAAATTTAAACTTTTGAAAGACTTCAAAAACAGACAATTATGTTTTGCATGAACAGTGCACCTGCAGAGAGAGCTTTCTCTGATGGTGCATTCAAGGACACTCTGACATCTAACATTTGACACTCGGCATGAAACAATAACCAATCACCTTTCAGCGTTTATCCTCTTCAACTTCAACTTTATTTTTGTCTTCTGAGTTGATTTTCTGAAGAAAAAAACCCCCCAGCAGTTCAAAGTCTTCTTGAAGTGTCCTTAAACACACCGTGAAGAAGACAAAATAAAGATGACTTAGATTTGACTGTGATACTGAACTGACGGTGATAAAAACTGGTTTGGAAAATGATCAGCTTCAATTTAAAAGACAAGCAGTTAATGGGGTAAAACATGAAAAAAGTAGCAGCGTGGTCCTTTAATCAGGATCTCTAATGTTTGTCTGTGACAGACGGCGTCTCCAGGTCTCCTCTCAGACACAAATGTTTCCCGGAGAACACACACACTCACACCAGTCTCTGTCAATAAGTGACATTTTCCATCACAGCGCTTCTCTTTTAACATTAAGTCATAAAATTCAAATGCGGCTCGATGAATCTGAGCCTCAAAGCAGCGGCTCCTTTCACTTGAATTTTGCTGACATCTCGCTGAGAGTCTCCGGTTTTAAAGTTTAAACACAGACGTGTGGCTGCCTCGGTTCACTTTCTGAATATTTTAAAGAGGAACTTCACAGGAGACAGATGAAGGTGAGAGGCTGCTGCCACCCAGATTAAACAGAAAGCATTAAAACCGAGTTAACACCGACTCTCTGCCTCTGCGCTCGGCTCAGGTGTGATGGTTTTAATCCGAGGGCCGGATTTCCAGATAGCTCTGCCTTTGTCAGTTCCACTCTGCCGTCTTTAAACATCCATGCACCTGTAGTCAGAAAGTACACCCAAAAGAAAGTTTTAATTAGGCCAAAACTTCTAATGTTCTTCTTCGTCTTCATGAAGGAAACGGGAAGAGAGTCGAGATCAAACTTGGCCCAAAGACAATAAGATAAAACGTTTCTCAAAGGCTGCGCCCTTCAAAGAGCCTCTGTTATGATAAATCACACAATGAGCCTCAGTTTGATGGGGCTTTCACTGAGCGTGTGCGGCGCGACCACACGGCTGTCCAGGATTATTATCTTCAGCTCCACCGTCGCCGCCGCCGCTGCCGCCGGACAGGATGGGAGCGGACGTGCTGTTTCCACAAACACCAGCAGACAAACAGTCTATTTGCACATCAGTTCAGTTTACACTCTGTCTGTGCTCTGTGTGAGCGTCTGTGGTGAAATCAGCTCATTAGATCGGATGTTATTGTTCTTGTGGTGGCGTTTTCCCACAAAGCGGCGGCGGCGGAGGAGCAGAAACCATCCTCGGGTGATTTCTGAAACAATTTCCCGACGTTGTCATCCTCCTAATGAGTCTGCGTTCCTCCCCGGACTCTCGTTAACTAAAACTAGTCACCGCC
>JAJHUR010084588.1:0-16400 GCA_027495735.1 Lutjanus campechanus
CAGCAGACTAACCCTAACCCTCTACCCAGAGAACTACTAAGTAGTACATCTCAATAAGTAGCACATAGTGACAGAACACTAGGACTGAATGCCGACCGTACCATTTCCCATTGAAGGCCAGATGTTAGTGGGTGTTAGTGGGGTTTTTGCTCAATGTAAAAAGGGGCTTAACACTGATTTTAACAAATTTGTGAACAAAATTTGAGGAAAATAAACCTTTATGATCACAGAAAAAGTCTTAGATCTTTTAATTCAACTCATGAAAAACAGAAGCAAAAACAAAAGTGTTGTGTTTATATTTTTGTTGCGTGTTAATACCCAGTGGCCCTAGAAACACAATATGCACAGCTGGACATCGTTCTGACACACCCTGTGGCCGGAGGGAGCACAGAAGAGGCCAGGAAGTCAACCACTCCCTCACTCTGCTGCTAATGACACCAATACAGCTAAAGGACTTTAAATCCAAAGGGTGTGAGCGCAGAACCTCAGCCAACTGGATGTGATGACTGCTGATTGCAGCCATGGTGTTATCAGTTCAATATGTTTCCAATATCCAGGCACCTGACTAAATATGCAAAGAGAAACTGTTTCTCCAAGCAACAATTAGTGTGGTCGTTACCAAAGTTTGGGTGGTTCAGAGATTTGTATATTTTCACGGGTCTGGTTGCGACCGCCTGCAGATACCTCGGCCCCAACGAGGTTACCTGCGTCCGCCAATCAATAAACAATGACTAATTACCACGCGGAACGAGTAATTGAATCAAGAAGGAAAACACAAACTGTTTTGATCTTTGTTTCCTGACAGCCATAAACATGAAATAGTTGAAACCTGAAGAAAAAGAAACACTGCAAATAAGAAGACTGGTGTTTCCATCAATGGTCTGTGGGGCAAAGTTGCTCCACAGTTAACAAGACCTTCGGTGAGTCATGAAAAAAATGAGTCCAAAAGCCTGTTGGTAAAACTTCAGCAGAGAGGAACTCAGTTGGCAGAGGCGAGCAGGCACAAATGATTACAAAAATACAGTTGCACAAATGGACAAGGTGGGATCTTAAAATAGCGCACAATATGCAGTCAAGGACAAACAAGGAATTCCATGAGAATCTCAGGAGGTTTCTTTTAAATCCAAAGACCAGATGAGGCCCATCTTTCCTCCTGCGATTGAAACAGAAAGAGCCCGGAGGCGCTGGCAGCGCACTAACAACAAACGGACGCAGGGGTTGAAAAGCAGAAAGTACCGGAGCCTATTGATGTCGGCGGGGTGGGTTTGTTTTGCAGACTTGTCGAGCGGCCAGACGGAAAGATCAGAGGGTGAAAGAGAAGACGGGGGGATGACAGAGGCAGAGAAAGAATGTGCGAGAGACGGAGAGACGAGGGATCAGAGGACTTGAAACCAAACATCTTCACATCAGAGTGAAACCACCACCTGTTCATAACAAACTGGTCGCACAATAGCAGGAAAAGATCCATCCTGAAGAACAAACGTCAAGTTATTCTTATACTGAGAACTACGCCCTTTATTCTTAAATACGAAAAAACAAAAGTTACAGTGCATCTATTTTTTACCTTGGTGACAACAGAAACTTTCCCAAGAACTTCACCCCAACCTGAACTGTGCTACAGTGATCTATACTGAGCATTGATGACCCTGGTGTACACAATATTTAGCAAATCTAGGACTACAAAAGTTGACACACAGTGGTGAGCTGCATCTTAAATTAATCTTCTCGTTTTCAGCTTTATGATGATGTATACCACTTCCATGTGTCATATACTGTTGACCTGACATGACCCCTAAGGATCCCTTGAGCCCCCTAAAAAAAGACAAAAAAGGGAAGATCTAACAGGGTTTAAAGCTTCCTCACCACGACCTTTGGTGACATTGTGCTTTAAGGAAGGCTCCTTTAGCAAAACATGATACAAATATTAAAGGAAATGTTTGGATTTGTAGACTAGATGTTCAAACCTAGACATAACAAACTTTGAGTAGTAGATTAACACAATATCTGAGTGACAGGTATGTTTTGATGATATTAAATGGACTTCATCAGCAAATGATGTTACGGAACTATAAATGTCCAACACTTTTAGGGCTGCTTGTCCATGTTGGCTTCAAAGTTAAGCTGCACAGACAGATTTTTATCTGCTGATGAGGATCAAGTGATATAACTTAAATTTCCAGAACATGCAAGTGGCTATTTAGTGCAGATTATTTTGTCAACTGCTGTTTCCAACTTCAAGAATGAACTATTTAAGCACTGTTCTATTTAGCAGCATGGAACCACATCTCTGCTCAGACTGCTCTTTTTCTGCATGAATGGTTGGAGAAGTGGAAAATATGTAAGAGAGGCTTTGGGGTTTATCATTTTACCTTGAGCCACTCTTCGGCCTGCTCTTTGCTCTGCACAGCCAGCACCAGGGCATCCGCCCCCTGGTGGACGATCTTCAGCTCATGCTTCTTCTTCTTGCCGTCTTTGGGGATGTGAGTGATGCTGCACCCTGACAGGGTCAGCTCCATCTGGGGGGTGTGGTCTTTGGAGGACTTGTAACACTGGAGGGAGAGAAAACGGCCAAGGTTAAACAGCATTACACTGCTGTAATGTTTTCTCAATCCTTGTTGGGCTGAAGAACGTTTTTCTCACCAGCAGTTTGTTATCTTTGATGACACAGAGGAGTTTGGTCCACTGGCCAAAGCGCTTCTTGCGCAGCAGGAATGCACAGATCCGAGCGTCCTTCACCAGGTCCATGGACGCCTCCTCAGATGGCCACTGGTGACGCATCTTCTGGCCTTTTCCATCCTCCTCTTCCTCATCGTACGACTCATAGGAGCTGCTCATGGCGTCTGAGTCATAATCTAAGAGGGAAGAGCAGAAGGCAGAAGGGAACAGACTATTGTTTTTCATATACTGACTTTTATTTTCTATTAATTAAATGAGTAAACATGAAAAAAGCCATAAATGCACTGTTTCTTTTTAGCCTCATGTGTCTGACCAACTGTCCCTGTCCACAGGTGTTCCTCAGGGATCCATTCTAGTTACCTTGCAAGCTGGATTTGCAGATTATTGGATCATGCGAGAATTCATCTTGCCAGCCTTCAAGTTACCTATATGTAGCCAATCAGTGTCCTACGAGGGCATGGTTTTAGGTGTGGCAAAAACGAAAAGTGCCTCATCTCAAACAAACAATAGCAGCTCCTGAAGCTAGCGTAAATACTGTGATAGCATCAGTGATATCAGAACTGGAGAGTATTTCTTCAATTGAAAGAAGAGCAAAGAACGACACTGAAGGCTTTTCTCTATGGAAAAGATGTTTCTCAATAGCCTTCGTCTACCATGCTGCTGTTCGCTTAATCACTGGTGGTATTCTCTGGTCAACTGGCCATCACTCCACAACATGTGATCAATCGACTGCAGCAGCATGAGCTATATTTATGGTTCAATCGACTTGCCTTTCTGTGCAAGAGAATTGGTTCTCACTTGACTTATCTGGTTAAATCAAGGTAAAATAAAAAAATTAATTTAACTGTACTGCAAGTGTACTGCAGTGTCGTCACTCACTGGAGGTGATGTATTCAGGAGCCTTTCCAGGACTTAAAGGAACCGCTTCCTCGTAGTAGCCTTCTGGTAGAGAGGAGCTGGGCAGAGGCGGAGGGCCGTTGTTTGGAGGCTGCAGAGAGAACACATGTTACCATTGATGAGTGAGGTGACTGACAAATGATGCGTCTATTTGCATCACTAAAACTTTAAATGACATTTCCAATGCTTTCAGTGATTAGAATTTGTTTGTTAATTTTTGTTTAGTATTTTCACTCATTTCAGTGCTTAAACATTAATGACAACAGCTTAATGGTGGTTACTAGGTTACTGTTTGCAAATTACAATGTATCATTATTGGACAGAAAACAAGTATTTAACAACTGGAAACATCCACAAAACATCTACCAAATCAGTCCTGCATTCTTCACTGTATCTTCCACTAATATCATGATTTACTGTATGCTACTGAAACATACCACTGAGGCAGTTATAGTATAGTAGTATATATTGTTATACTTTTTTTTAGGGCCTAATAGCAATACAGATGATTAGTTATTAAAGAAAGCGATATTTGGAAATGATATTCATTTGCAGCAGAAATTAAAAACTCAAAGCAAAAGCTTAGTTGAAATGCCTTAAAGCATATGTTTAATTAAAATAAAACTTTTCAACAGTATCTTAAAACAAACAAAGTGCAGGGAGCTGCCAGCAGCTTTTCTTGAAGTTAATTGAATTTTTACTGAAATGCCATTAAAAAAAAAGATTCCAATAATTGTAAAAATGTTGAATATCAGCCAGGCCGGTGATCAGTTGAGTTGTACCCTAATATGATTAAGAATTATTTTGCTACTTAGTTTAACTGAAATGGCGTCCAAACTAGAATTTTAACCAAAGCCATTCAGTTCCCAAGCAGTGATCTTAGCCGCCGTGTTCATGCAGTTGCTACCTTTGCAAAGTGATGGTGAGACTTTAAATATTTTTTGAGGAGTAACTTCAAACTGCCGTTCTTCTGATCAGAGCAGAGGTCATATTTATAATATTATCAGGGCCTTATAGCATCAATGCAAAACAGAGGCCACTGTGCAGAGACATCAAAGGCATTTTCACTGTTAAACTCAGAATATAAAAATACAGTAAAGGAAAAAAATACATCATTTTGAGGACATGTGTGCCAGAGACAACAAGTGAGTGTTGGTTAAAGAAACCTGACCAGTTATGACCATTTAATAAATTACTGGAATAGAATTTAAGTGTAACCAAAGTAAAGAAGCAAAGCTGAACAAACCAGTTAATTTGAGACTAGAGATGCTATAGAATGGTGCTGATGTTCTCGCACAATGAATAATTAGGCCGTCAAAGGATTTGTTAAGATATTTCTTGCTGTTATACTGCAGAGCTCATGACAGGAACACAAAGAGACGCAGTGTTTGGACATGTTCTCTTTGGCACCGCGCAGTCCAACAAATCCAGTTGTTAGAGCGGGGGATCAACTGCACAGCCTGACGGGATCCGTCTTGGCCAGAGCTGTGCGGCGTTTTTTCTTCGACGTTTCAACTGTGGTTATAAACATCAAATCTGATAATCTGACAGCTCATAAAGACTAATGTCTCACTGGTTGGCAGAGGTGGCAAAAGTACTCAAGTAGAAGTACAGATACTTGTGTAAAACCAGCGCTCTGTCGATTTATGCCGCCTCGTCAAAAAATGCTACCTCGGCACAAATCAAGAATAAAGTAACTACTAAGTAGCACATCTCGATCGGCTTCACAAACCAGCAGAATACTGGACCTTTACTGTAGATGTGAACCTGACCTAGGAAAATACATACAGTTACACCAAAGTCTAATTTTGAGGCCGGGGTTCATGTCCCATTTGAAACCAAAAGTTAACATTTAAAGTTTTTTAGTTAAATTATGTTACACGCTTCACAAGACTTACTGCAGTTACATCATGTGACTTTTTAATAACAAGAATTCATTGAAATTTTATCGAAATCACAATATGGCTTACTACAAATTTCAAAAAGCAGAGCTGTGTTGCAGAGATGTTAAAGCTTACACAAGGGTGTATGAAAAAAAATATAGAGTATCACAATATTATTTTTTTGTGATACTGTTTCACTGTATCGTGATATTTTGATACATACAAAGATTTGTGCCAGTGGTTAATTTTGGGTTGTGTTTAAAATCCTGACTTCTAAATAGCAGTGCTGTTTTCTATAGTCATTGTTCCAATTCCATAAATAGTTTAAAAACTTCTTTAACACAAATTTTACGCATATGGTGCTACAATATATCACCTTGCTTACAGTACTGCAATATATTGCAATATACTGAATCGTAACCCCTGTATCGTGACACATTGTATTGCCAGATTCTTGCCAATACACAGCCCTACTTACACACGTTCTAAAGATTTAAGAAAACATCTTTGTATGGGCCCTGCGATGACTTGGTGGTTTGTCCAGGGTGTATCCCGCCTCTCGCTCAATGTCAGCTGGGATATGCTTCAGCCTCTGCCACGACCCGTCAGGATAAGAGGCTGTGGACAATGGATGGATACATGGATCTTTGTATAGTACAAATCTCCACATCATTTTAATGTTTTTCCATGAAAATGAAAATACTGATGTAAAAACTTTCATTCTAATATTTCAAATCATATCGCAATTAGGTACTTTTTCATAATCATTTAAATCCGTATTTGGAACTGTTAAGTGGAATAATATGTTCACAGATTGGACATCCAGTACCTGGGTTGGCTCCTCTCTAAAACTGATCCCAAAGCATACTTTATGAAACATTTGTACATTGTGATGACGCCATCAATTGTTTGCAGCTGCTCTGGAATTTAGCCATTAGGTGATTCATTTTATTATCTACAACAGTGCTTTTCCAACGGTGACATGTCAAAATGTCTTCTGTAATAAAGGACTAAATACAGTGGTTGTCATTGACTTTGTGGTGTTGTTCCCCCCTTGCAAGACCAAGTGTGATGTTACTGAATAATGGCTTGCAGGCGCCCAGTGCAGGGTAGCATGGACCAGTAAAAGCAATGTTTCTTCTGGACCTTCATCCTAATAAGTGCAAGCCAGAGAACCTCAAAGTGTGTGAAACATTGTCAAACTGTGAAGACCTTATAAGGCCACACTCACACTCTTCACCAAAACGATGACCAAGCTGCGATGGCTGCAGACTTTTTTTTTTCTTCTTATGGAAAACCCCTTTGATTTCTCTTTTTATTTTATTTACTGGTGGCAGCGCCTGATTTTCCCCTGCTTCTAAAGGAGGAGAAGCTCCATAACTCTTATAAAACTCCATGTGCCATGGGCCATTGGTTACAGCTGACCCAATCAGGCGTCAGCGCTGCAGTGATGTCAGCAGCTGTTGCTGTAGTAACGTGGAACATTCATAAAAAGGTTTGGCTGACATGCAGCCCCACTGGCTAGCTTCTTCAAAGTGCAGAAAGTATGTGTCACTGTGGCGTGACAGTGGACAGTCGTTTGGCCATAATTATGGCACTGCTGTAATGAAAGAGAACTACTGAATTTAGTAGAATCCCAAGAAAAAAGGATAATCTATTAGAGAAGATTACGCTTGTCATTTTCCCAAAGATGACCTGTAATTTTCTTTTTGGTACATTCCATTTGGCCTAAAAAGCTTAACTGAATATTAGAATTTAATAAGATTTATTTTATTATTCTTTGGTTATTCTGTTGGATATAGTATGAATCCAGGATAGCTTTGGGAGTGGAGCTGATATATCATTCAATTTTCATATTAATATGACATTTATTGAGTATGACTGGATGTTTGCAAATAGAGAGGAGAGAGATTTATTTTTCTGTTTATTTAAAAGGGACCATGCACGGTGTACAATGTTACGGCATTTCATGATGTATTTTTCCAAGTTTACCACACTAAATTTCTATTTTGGGACTCAAGCTGAAAAAGTTTGAGAAAATTAACCTGACACACCGAATGGTTTGTTACACATAACCATCAGTTAGAAACTGTTTGGAAAAGGGCAGGCACTTTCAAAAAACACTTTCTATCACACTGTTTATCACGAGCGAAGAGAGTGAAAAAAAATCTATGGAGAAAAGCCTTCAGTGTCGTTCTTTGCTCTTCTCTCAGTGAAGAAATACTCTCCAGTTCTGATATCTGATGCCACAGTATCTACCCTAACCTCTTCAGGAACCACCGTTGTTTGTTTAAGACAAGTCAATTCCATGGTTGCCTCTCGCTGTCGTTGCACCTAAAACCATGTCCACTTTTGGTGCGGACACAAAATAATAACTTGAAGCCTGGCAAGATGGATTCTCGCATGGCTTTCTGCCTTGCAAGGTAATCTGAAAATATGTCAGATAAAGAGATGCAACCAGCCCTGTAAAGTTTCACTTTTCTGTGGTCTTTTACTTGTAGTGAAGGCAGAAAATGCTGAAATGACAGTAGAGTGAAGACCCAAACATATGCACGCACATGGCCCAACAGTGCCCCGGGCGATTCTTGGCTGCCTGTTTCGCCGGCCTGAAACCCCAATTTTATCGGACCGCTTACTCTCCAAAAACTCAAATCGAGAATGAATCACTAGGCCATTTGTTAATATTTGAGCCAACTTTTTTACCATTCAATAATAGGCTGGAGTCCAGCCCTAAAACAAACAAATTCTGGAGATGAAAGATAAATGCTGATAAATACCAGACCTACGACACCATCGGTCCAACAGTCCATTAAAGAAGTTTAAAAATCCCCTGACCTGAATTTTTATCAATCTGTTTTCCCATTTCCCCATTTATTTTCTTTCTCAAGCCAAATGTCATAGTTTTCCTCCCCTCCCTTTTTATCTGTCCTATTTCACTCATTCTCAAAAAAAAGATCTGTCTTAACGAGTCATTAAGATCCCAGCCTTAAACTTGTGATTTTTAAGGCATTCTTGGCACCTCATGCACAATGCAAAGTTGAGTTTCTTCTTCTGTCTCTTGTCTCAGTAAATGCATCCCCTCCCCTACATTAATCCTCCTCTTCATCGCGCTTGTTTCTCTATTTTTCAGGGCCTCTATAGCAGAAACCTTATCGCATCTCCTTTGGGGGAAACAGCGGTTCGGTGAACTCATTTCTTGGCAGTGATACGCTGCCCTGCTAAACTCCAGCGCCGCCAGCGTTCTCCTCCCTACCCCAGCCCTACAAAGAAAAAAAAAATCCCCTGGAGAGGAAGACAGAAGGAAAGAAAGGCAGAGAAGCGAAAAGAATGAAAGCACTCAGCCTCGACGGTCAAACAATAAGGCACAATATCAGGTTTGAGAAGTGGACGTAAAGTAGACTTGTTTGCGTTGGTGGAGGCAGATTGTTGAAATTAAGTCTGCAGCTTCATATCTTGCATCACATTTACTTCCTTTCCAAGACTTTTAGGCGACAATACCATTAGTAATCATGCAAAAGTCTATTGTTTGCGTAAGCATGTTTCCCTGAGTGCAGCAGAATACAATACATTACACTCCAGAGAATGTGATCCCATTGCTCTGCTATGTAGTGACTCAAAGCTTCGAGGTACTGGGGTGAGGAGAGTGTGTTTGCAAACACTGCATACACACATACTTGTATACAGATGCGCGTTTAAACACACAATCCAGCTTTTCCTTTGCCTTCATTCCCTGAAGCAACAGCTTGGCTGTATCACACAAGTCATCTGCAGATCAATTACTCTGCAGCGCACTGAAACTAACAGGAGTTCACTGCGGTCACAATGCATACCGCCCCTCTGGTGACCATAAACACACACTGCAGAAAAACGCCAACACACAAAGGTCCATATTTCTCTGCACTTGAGCTCAGATCAGCTTCAAATGCTCTAAAGATCGGTCGTATTCCATCCGGTGCAGATCTAGATAGGGGCTAGCTAATCAAGCGTCTATCTTAACAAACCAGTTTCCTTCATCTGCTTCAAATAAGATTAGATTAGATGGAACCGTAATTATGCCTTGGCCAAAATATGAAGACCAGACGGATTGATTGCACAATAAGTGCAAATGCCTTCACCGACAGATGAATTCAATATTTTGACCAAAAAAAAACTGAATTCAAGGTCTACTTCCTAGCTTTTCCCTCATGTCTTCCAAATTGACTTTAAAGGTATTCGCAAATTCAAAGCCATTATTTCCAATAGAGAGCAGATACGCCCTCAAGCAGCTAATCATTTTACAAGGTTTAGCATTTATAGCTAAATACGCTGAACTCCTCAATGGAAACTAACATTGTCATTGCCTTGATAGCATTCTGGCGCGTAGCATTCTCATCGCTTTCTAGGATAATATGTTGCTCGTCATTTTAAATGCCAATCTACTGTGCATGAGTCGAGTGCGGCCTCAAAGCGGACTCCAGAAGGCTGTCTGTGTATGCGACCATTTGGGAGTACAATCCAGGCTTGAGACTGCATTTAAGGTAACAAAACTTGAATCGTCTCTGAATAAGTTGAAGCCACTATGTGCATTTGTTAAAATGGTCAGTACTGTCAGAGAATTTCAAAGCTGTAAAAATCTGTTTGGACCAAATAATTGGATGCTGGGAAGGATGCCAAAGTGTGTACTGTTACTTTTTCATTTTATTACACACAGACATGGAAAAGTTTATGTATCTGCCTGCTTGTGTTTCCTCCGACAAATGTTCTTGTCAGTTCTTAAGTGAAAGTGAAGAAAAACTTCCCATCAAATAAAAAATGTAAAATTGCCATCAGCAGCGAGCAGTCTGGAGGAGGCTTGCATGTCCTGTCATGGTCTAAATGTTGTTCTTTCCTGAAAAGAGTACATTTCTATAGAGGACACACTGCTACAGCCATGACAAGAGCAGCATGTACAGGTCATGTGCATGGATGCATATCAGAAATGTCAGAATTCCAGAGTCATAATGTGTAATTAGGTAGTGGTAAAGGAGTCCTGACCTTGGTTTGGATACTTTGAGTGGGAGGTTTGTCTGCTGCTCCGGCCCTGGCCTGAAACTCACATCCAAACATTTATGCCAAGTATCAATTTTTGCCCTGCGTAGGAGGACTGGACTTGAATAAATGTTTCTGCCACGGTGCCAATGAGACGCTGGAATGGATAAACTGAGTGGACACAGGAAAGCCACTCCCTTTGGAAAGCGAAACCTGCATTTCCAGTGATTTTTGGCAAATTACCCAATGTAGAGGCACATATGTTTCTAGCTGGCGCCAATCCTAACAGATTTTTTAAATTGTATTTGGCGGTGAGCAACGTTGAATGAAACCAGTTTGACTTAGTCAGACTGATGAATGACCACATCACTAAGGGGAGGACTTTAAGGATCATCAACAACTTGAGTGGCAGTTGGAGCACTTTCAAGGTATGACAGGACCTAAAATTATCCTGACTGAACCATCAGGACAAAAGATAGACACTTGTAATAAAAAAAAAATAAAAAAAAACAGGTGCAAACTAACCTATTTAAAACATAAAGGCTGTAACCAACTATGACTCCCAAAGGGTGTTCAAGTTTAGAATTATGTTGTGTGCTTTGCTAATTGGAGGATAAAGCCGAAGTAGAAACCCCAAAATACATTAACTCTGTTTACTTTTGGATTCTGGGTCAATTTTGGAAGAATTTGCCAACCATGGTTGGGTGTTTTGTTCCCAGCTGCAATGGTGAAGTGTTTTGAATTTGTCAGAGCTCTGCTTTGAGTCACTGGCTGGCATCCTCTCCATAGAAACAACGGCTGCGGCTCATAGATATTGTAGTTCTTAGAACTGTAAACCATCCCAAACTGGCCAAAGGTTGAAAACTGATGACCTTAACATGAGCTTTCTGTGTTATTTGTGTGCTGTAACTTATTTAGAACCTTTAATTATTTGAAGGGCACATTGCTGTTAATGACAATTTAATAAAATACTGTCCAGACCTTTAGTTCCCCCAAGGTAAGGATTATCAGCAAAAGACCTTCTAAAGGTTTGCTTAAAGCTTTATTTATCTTGAGGAGGGTTTTGCTGAGGCCTACGCACTTTTCCAGCACCACCCTGCTTCACAGTTACACATTCACATCTGGGAGCTGCACAGTGCAACCACAGCCTTCTACTGTTGGCCTCCGGTCGCCACTCTACATGTACAACTGGAGGTTAAGTGCCACGATCAAGGTCACCTGGAGCTATTTGAGGGAGGGGTGAGTGTTACTCCTTCGCTTTTCTTGACCAGATTTTTGCAGCTGGTCCGAGTTGCTTCTCTCATTTCCAGCCACCCATATTTATTCAAGCACATGTGTTTTCAGTCTTGTCTCTTGTCAATCCTCAGACGGACCGAGGACTGACCAAGTGTTTCAGATCAGCTGTTGCAGTATCTGCCGTTTTTCAAGCAGTATGCAGTTAGCAGAGTATAATCCTCGTCAAACCTTTAGAAACACACAGTAACACAGACAGTCAAAGAAAGGACAGACGAGACAAATTGTGGACAGATATCCATGCGCACACATGCGCCCTTCCCCCATACATTCTTCAAAGCTTAAGCATGAGGTCAAGCGAAGGCAATGAGTTATAAATTGATGCCAGACTGCAAGTGAAGATGAAAGCAAGCAAAAAGCAAAAGACTGGGGTGCTGGCTACCCATCAGCCCCAGAGTTGACCCATGCATGTCCTGCCTTTGTCCCAGGATAACCTTGAGACAGGTAGCTTATAAAAAATGGAGTAATGGTGACAATTCACAGCTTTTACTGGATCAGCAATGGAGGACTCAAGACTCAAGTCTTTGCTCTCCAACCCCAACCCAAGACAGGCAAGCCCTGAATTGAGTCCCAAGTAAAGTCCCAGGACCTTAACCCTAAATTTTTAGTCCTAAACAAGTCATAATGCACTCTTCACTCAATGTAATGCTATTTTAACAACAGAGGAAGTTGTGCTTCTCCATCTGTAATTTGGGACCCACAAGTTTTGCATACTGCAACTCGTCCTTGCAGTTGTACGCAACTCATCAACTAGTCAACTGAAGTCATCAAATTTGTGACTCGAGTCTGATTCAGGTCCAAATCATGTGACTCAAATCCATGCTTCTGCTCTCAAGTGCTTTTCCATGGTATATTGTGGCCACTTGAGTTTATTTCAGTCATTTTGAATGAATGTGGTTGTACGTCAAAGTTAATCTTCATCCTGTTTAAATGGCTCTGATGAAGCATCTAATGGAAAAAAAGCAACATGCCGTTTGCTATTCATTGCACCAACATTTAGACATGCTGGGAGAACTCTGTATATAAATCTCTGTTATCAGCAGGAATTTTGTGATAACAAACCACAGCATACATCATATAGTGGCTGCAACAGTGGCAGCTGTCCAGCAACACTACTGAAAGTCTCATTGTGTGGGAGAGGAACTTAATCCGGATGTTGATTAGCCGACACACAATCTTTTTATAAAAGCCCTCTTTTACGCGGGGCACACTGACATCTATGAATACAAAAACATTGAGAAGCATAGGAAGAAGCTGTATAGGAAGAAACAAGAATACAAAAGAAAGTAGACTAAGACAGGCTAACACACACACACACACACTAAATGTCTCTAAAAATCCCCTCTCTGCAGGAATCAAGGCTTTATCCAAGCTCAAGACCTGCCAACCTCTGCGATACACATCTAACTGTTCCACCTCTCTGTTTATACATGAACCACCCATGCTAGTGTTACCTCCGACAAAACAAAACCTTTCTCACAACTCCCATTTTAAACTCCATTCCTCACTTCCCCCTCCATCACTCTCCCCCCTTCCTGCCTCAGGCTGGCGTGTTAACTGTGTACTTTGCGGGACAGGTGCATTCACCAGAGTGCCGTTACTGGCGGATGTGCCAGCTCGCCGGCCGTACTGAAAAAATAACTGCAGAGTGAGATTGGGGTGGGTGTTTCCTGCATTTCTCTCACCTCACAATGAGGTGTAAATGTGGGTCAGCAGGAGCTGGTGGGAGCCGGTAGGAGCTGGTGGTCCGCTGCTTTGGAAGGGTGGGGTAGGTCTGGAATGGAACCAGTCTATTATACTAGAACGGAGTGAAAAGTCACATTGAGGCATTCATGCACCTATGAATAATAAAAATGATCTCCTAAATTTGGATATTAGCCTCATTAAAGAACTGTCACCATGGGACACTTGCTCTCTTGTAGACAAACTACATAATTACAAAAACATCTTTAGCATTTCTGCATGGAAATTTCTTGCTACTTATGGGCCGATATTTACACCAATATGGATGGCGTTGAAAGGCTTTTCTGATCTATCAGCAGTCTTTAATACAATCTAGTCTAGTATATCACTTCAGTAATTTCAGTCCACCTCGTTTAAAGTTTCTTTTGGCTCAGAAAGGACACCCACATAATAGGACAAAAGTTTTCCCAGACCTCTATCATTTCAAAGTCTGGCTATGCAAGATTACTTCCCACCATTATTACAACTACCGTGGTAACCTGTGCCAATAAAGCACTGCTTCATTTAACTGCTTGACTCTCAGTTGGAAAATAGGATTCTGTTGCATTACGTTGTAATTATGGTGTATAAGAAATTATTTAAAGACAATGCATGAGCTTAGCTTTACATGGTGGCTCCAGCAAAACTAAAGACTGCATTGAGATTAATGGCTCAAGCTGCTCTCAAACAAAGGCATTTTAATTGACCTCAAGTTACAACTTTAATTTCTTCTAAGATAAGATTTTACGAGTAGCCACTAATTTAGCAATTAACACCTATAATATTGTTGGAATCACACTAAACAGATTAAAATGATTAAAATTGCGATATTTATTCCATGAATTCTTTCTTCATTCATTACCCACCAATGCAACTGAACCGGCGACAGTTGGGTGTGCTATGCTAGTACCAGCTGATGTATGCGGAGACGACCCAAGACTTCATTTTAAACTTATAGTCTTCAGCTCCAGCCAATGCTGGCTATCACTAGAAGGTTTTATACCCCTTTTTGCATATAAGCAGTAGTACTTCCTTATCCCTTTTCCACCAACAGAGAGCTAGTTCCGTTCCAGTTCATGCACCCATTTTTTAACCATTCAGACTGAAGGGTTGGTTCCCAGATGGAACTGAAAAATAGTACGTTTTCTGCGATAACTGTCAACCTGTTGCTCAGGCAATCACACTCTTCTACCCATATTTGGATTTTCTGACATTAGGTACTAGTCGCAATCGGTAAATCCATATTCTGGGATTCAAATCAGTCTTGGTGACATCTCAGACAGCACATCTCTTTGTTCTACAGTCTGTGGCTTGAATGATGATTGGATGATTTGATCCTAACAGCCCAACTGTCAGATAACCACAGATCTGTTTTTGTCAGTGTGTGGTGGGAACGGACTGTGAAGAGGCTTTAGCAATCATTGTCAAGCCCAGCTTTCTCTGGACACACTGCTCAATCAGTGCCCTTAATGATAAAGTTTGGATTTCCTTCAGGTTTAGCTTGTTTCATTGTTACTGTCTTGTCTTCTGTACATTTTTGTTTTTGAATTTATTTTTTACCTGGTTACATCACCACCTTTGCATAGAATGGTTCTGCAGGCAATGGTTATTTCACAGAGATAGAATGAATGGACACTACCAATTAAATGTACTGGGGATAGGCTAAAAATGACCAGCATTCCCTAAACAGTTTGTATCTATCAACCACTCTTTGATTTCATCAACAGTTAACTGTATTAGTTCTCTACCAGACTGCAGAAATTGCTTCAATTTTCCCTCAGTGCTTTATTAAGTCACTTCGATCGCATCATGTGTCAAGAAAAAACCCTGGCATTGTAAAAAGCCTTCAAAAGCACTTGAGCGGGGGAAAAAAGTTGTGAAATAGGTTTTCCATTCGTGGCCCAGTTTCTCAGCGGGGACTTTTTCCAGAGCATTATACAGTAAGTAGGCTGAAACAGTTCTGGCCCTCAGGATTAACCATGCTGTGGGCATGTGTCACTTAGTAAAGTCAGGGTGCTCACTGCAGTTAAGACTTAATCAATCTCCAATTTGCCACTTGTTTGGTTACCCCAGTGACAAAGTGCGACGCCTTTCAATATGATCTGTGAAACAACCTCATTTCCTGTCTCGAGTCGATGACACAATAATGCTGATGTCACTGAATGCTTTGCTGTGGTTGACCAAGCCACAGAGTAGGGGAACCCCACTGAGGAATTAAGTAAAATATGAAAACAGATTCATCAGCACCAAATGGAGACCGGAACACACCATGCGATGAACTCGCAAAGGCTTTTCTAAAGACGTACAAAAACAGGGCTGATTCAACTGTAATCGTGTGATTGGGAGCCAGCTCTTGCTGCACATGCAATCCGTAGCTTGACACAGTATAGTGACACATTTAGTTGCAACAATGTGTTTCCCCTTCAGGCTAGAAAACATTTGGTTTGGCAACATACAGCAAGGCCTACATTTATTCCAAATACAAAGCTGCTGGTCTACGGCCACCAACAGGGCAATGACTTGCGTTGGGTAAGAAATGAGAGGACGGTGTGTTCAAAGAAGAAAGATCGCTCCAAACCACTCATGATACCAGTACATAAGAGTGCATTTAGACTGTGAGTGTACAGCATTGGCTGTGTTTGAATACAAAGCTTGGGCCGAGACACATATTTATCTTCGAAAGTGCTTGCGGAGGCGGAGGAGGGGGCTGTCTCATTCAAAATGAGAAGGGGAGGAAATGAATTCCAAATGGGAGCCAGACTGCAATGGATAAAGCAACCCGGCTAGTGTGTATACAGTATATCCATCACATGAACACACTTCTGCATGCTGGTTAGCTTGCATAGCGAGGGAGGGTCTGCTTGGGGGAAGACGAGGGAGAGAGGAGGAGGAAGAGGGGCGGTGAGGGCGGCTGGGGGGGGG
>JAJHUR010084589.1:0-19113 GCA_027495735.1 Lutjanus campechanus
CTGCGGTCTTCCGGTGCATCTGGTACGAGACAAGAAACAGGAAGTTCTTTAACAACACCAGCACAGATCTGTGTAAGTATGAAGCAGCATAACAATTCTGGTGCATTATATGAAGTTATATAGAAAACTTTAAGTGGAAAAAACACTGCTGGGATTGTGTTCAATTTCCACTGCAGCTCGGCATGTTGTTTTATACTCTGTAGCTGTCAGGCTCTTTGTGTAAATGTAGTATATTCTAGTTTTGAGAGTGCGGTCTCATTTTACTCACTCTCTATGGGGACTCCATTGACAAACCAGGTAATGTTCGGTTTGGGTTCTCCACTGACACGACAAGTCAGGATGCCAGTCTCATTTGGGGCAAGGATCAGATTTCTGGGAGCACTGATCCAGAAAGGAGCCGCTGTGAATGACAAAGTAAAGAAGACAGTGAAACAGATTTTTGAGAAAATGACCAAAAAAGACTTTACTGAGCCCTTTGCTACCTGATGTAAATAAATACTTGCATCTATGTAAATGTAAGATTAAAATGTGTCAGTTAAAGCTCACTCAGATATTGTCATGTTAACAATGAACCTAAAAACTACCTGTGATTATAGTGTTGCAAGTACTGTTGATTCCACTGTGAATCAACCTTTCAGTGCATCATTTTGTTTTGCCAGCTTTGTTGCATCCCAACACACCAGCAGACCAAACCAAGAATGAAGCCTTTACACTAATTCTGGTCGTCAAATTCAAATTAATTTCCAAAACTACAGAATAGACTTCAATCACCAGCTGACCCTTGTTAAGTCACCATCCTTTTCGCTTCAGTTGAGCAAACTTGGTAACTTGGTAAATTTCGCTTTTAGCTAATGTTAGCTAAACGCTAGCTAACTAGCTAGCTGATGATTCATGTAGATTAGGTAGCTATCATTTTGCTAACATTAGCTAATTTAAGGTGTGAATATATGTCACTTTTATAGGTCCCCTAGCTACATCTTTCAAGCATCTTCAAAATTTGGTTTTCTGTTCAAAATAGACAAGCCTAGCACTGAGCAACAAAAAAACAGAAAAGGAGGAGTTGACCAAAGTACCGAGCTTGCTCAACTGTCATTGGAGCACAGAGCAAAAAGGGGTCAATTCTGACATAATTAAAACTAAATTACTCCAAAATACACCACTAGAGTAAAAGAAAAAATATCTATGCTTCATACCTTTCACAACGACCTTGATGATGTGGTGCGCAGTGCCCAGTTTGTTTGTGGCTGTACAGCGGTAGTCCCCAGCATCAGCTTCAGTGACGTCAGAAACCTTGAGTGTTTTCTGCCAGCTCTGAAAGGACGTCCTGCCGCTCGGCAGCTCTCCTCCATCCTTCTGCCAGGAGATATCCGGAGTGGGTCTGTCACAGGGAAACAGGAGGTTTGCTTTTTGTGCTATTTCTGCATTGTTTTTCATGCCATCAAATACTTTAAGTTTTATTAATACACTGACACCTTCTTAAAAGAACACTGTTGTATAGAACAAAAGAGTTTATTTCTTCCATGTAGATTAGATGCAAGTTACAAAAGATGCCTACTTACAAGCCCTCAGCAATGCATTCCAGCTCCAGAGTCTCCCCTCTCAGGACCATCTGGGTGCTGGTGGTGCCCAGAGGCAACATGAAACCGGGGCCGTGCTCCCCCTCTGGGCTGTCTGAAGACACGAGGACACAAAACCAAATCAGAACCAGACCGCAACATCAGACTAAAAGGGTCCTCTTTGACCCCCCAGAGAGCCATTTGTATTCTCACAAAGGAATGAAATGAAGAGTCATGATGTGATTTGTCGGAGTGGAGAGAAGGGATAGTAGATGAGTAAGATGTACCTCAGTGTAAATTTTTTTTTTCTTAATGCCTCAACACATATTAGCGGTATCTCAGAATCAGAGAGCAAGAGGAGGCTCCCTGAGAGGAGTAGCCATCAGTTTGTTGCTATGGCAACACAGGGGTTCCTGGAGGAAAGCAACCCCCCACTCTTGCACAAATCCTTCAGAAGTTCTTAATTGAAGGACTTCCTTAAGAATCCTTTGCCGAAAAGGTCAGAAAATGGATAACGAGTGATCCTCCTCCACTTCAGAAGGTGGAAAAACACCAGCGCCATGTAAGAATAATAATGTGTTGTATCATGCTTACTGTATGTGGCCATCTTGGATTTACTTTGAAGGTGTGCTCGATTTAGCAGACCATGATATCAGTCTGAATTTGTATTTATGATACCAGGGGAGATGCAGTTAGCTGACATTTAATGTTATGCATGCTCTGAAGCTTGCTCAACCCATCTTAGGATGTAAATATGAATATTGCTGTTTTGCCAAGTGATAAGTATTGTATCATGCATTATAATATGCAAGCATAAAGTAATTTTTATCTACATTGACCTAAATCAGAGGTTTGTTTGACTCTCTATCCTTAGACCCTTAATTTGCATCTAAAAAAAACAGGACAAAAATGAGAGAAGCTTGTGGGCAAATATGTTAATATAGTCACAGAGGAAGGGGGCCAAGTTAAAGGTGTATGCTGGGTATGGTTAGGCCAGGGAGTAGAAACGGGATTGGGCTCACATTGAGAGGGCTGAATGGGAATAAACCAGCAGCACTCACCACTATAGAAATCAGTGATATTGTATAAAGCAGCCACAGTCTCATTCATTGTTTCCACTGTAATATAACAGAAAATTATAAGCATGCAAAACTGGGAAAGAAAACAGGAAATGCTTTACGTCATAATGGCTTTTTTTTTTTATTTCTCCAGCGTATTAGCCAATGCATTAACTTGTGAAAATGCATTGCAACTCCAGAATAATGTGTTGCTGAAAAAACGTTATGGTATAGAACCCTTTAAACCAATGTCATGGTTATATCACAGCGACATAGAACAAGCCAACTAAGCATGCTAGCTTATGTTGGCTAATAAAATGTAATAAAAGGAAACATAAAAGGTTTCTGTTAACACTGTAGTTACGTCAAATCACATATTGCTACAAGACCTTTACAAAGCTCAGGAAAGGTGAAATACAGGAGGAATGGTACAAAAAATCATCTAAGGCTGTGACAGTTTTGCACGAGCAACACATGGATTTAAAACACAAGTAACATAAGATCCCACCGAACACAAGTTAAAATAGAAAATAGCTATAAAAGGGAACATCCTCAAAATTTTACAAATAACTTTCAAAAAATAAGACTGAAACTCTGTGGAACAATTGGAAATCCAAAGTTGAAATTCAGTTGAAAGAAAAAAAACAAACTAAATAAGTTGCTCATTACAATTTGTATAAACTATTTGAAAATTAATGTATACTCTAAATTTATTATCTTTTTTTTTGTCTATGTATGAGTGCAAAAGACCTCTTGTGTCGTATTCAGTGTCTTGACTTACTGTCCAGCACAGTGACTGAGATGGGCTGTTTCTGCTGGATGGTTTGTGTGTGAGGGAAGCGGGCGTAGCAGATGTAGTCAGGTCTGCTGTCTTCTGGGAGAACATTTGAAAAATACAAGTCTCCATTTGAAGCCTGGGACACTCGTTTATCCAGCGGCAGCTTCTGGAAGTCTGAAGAACAGGGAAGGAAAGGCAGTTAGACATAAAAATAAATAAATATTGTCAATGTAAACAGTCTGATTTAGCTTTAGGATCAGTAAATGATTTTCTGAGGGTCTGTTTGGCCTATTTACCATCACTTCGCTCCTTCTTTGTTTGTCTGGCATTGTTCTATTGAATGCGATTTTTTTTATGTCCTTGGACCATGTGTGCTGATGTGTAAACATGCAAACAACTCACTGTTATCCATCCAGAAGATGACAGGAGGGGGTAGCCCTGCAGGGGGTCGGCACTGCAGCACCAGGGAGACCCCCATCTGCACCACGATGGCCTCATTTCTCTCCTTTGACCACAAGGGGGACCCTGCGAGTCACATAAACATCAAACAAAGGTACTGCAGGCTTCCCCTTGCATCGATCACAGTCATTTATATATGCAACAGTGATGAGATTGAACATTTTGTGGAAAAATAACTTGTAGTATAAGTGAATATCATGAGAGGTCTTACTAGACTGTCTGATGACGATGCTGTTGGACACAGCGGTGCCGTGCTCGTTGTGCGCCGTACACTGGTACGTTCCCTCATATGCCTCAGCCTTCTCCCCACTAATGTCAATGACCAGAGTTCCTGAGCCGGGCTTCATCAGGACTTTGGAGTCTTTCTCGACATCAAAGTGGGTCCCATTTCTTGTCCAGGAAAAGCTACGAACAACAAGAACAACAATCATCAGTTAATTTCCTGAGCTAGAAGCCATAATAAAATACAAAAGAGCAAAAAGGCAGTATAATTTGTTTGTTCAAATCATCAAGATGCATACTGTAGTGGTCCATTCATGCAGACCAAGGTTATTATTGTTACATAAAACTAAATTTAAAACTAAGGTGTAAAGAAAATTGAATTAGGCGTCACTAAAATACAAAAGTACAATTTAGAAAACAATGTGAGACTACTGCCTTCACAAAATGCTGTTTGTATTATAATACCTATTCTGAACAAACAACTCCAACATTGTGATAAAAAACAAAAACTAATACTGACACTAATAAAAACTAAACATTTTTGAACAATAAAAACTAAACTGAAGTGAGCAAACTCATTCAGGAAACTAACTGAAACTAAACTGAATTGAAAACAATTATTAAAAATGAAATTAAAATAAAAACTAATAAAAAATACTGTGATGCAGCTGATTTGTACCACTGATTTCATAGCAGGAAGTTTGATTCATTTGATTGAGAGGCTGGTGGCAAATCTAAACTGTGACTAATTCACTCTGCCAGGTGTGTTTTTCAAGTGGTCTCCCTGACAACAGTTGCTATGGTGATCCATATATATTTTCCACACCGCTCCAGGTTACGTTGCCCCCAGAAACAGATGTATAATTTCACAAAGAGGACCGTGAAACTGGATGGAAACCAGTTTGCCGACCAGGTTGTGATTTCATGAGCTTTTGTCCTTCAATTACTGTTTTCCAGAGAAAGTAAGCAGTGAAGTATGCTAGTGTGGGATGTAACTGGGATGGAAACCTGCATGTTTGTCTGTTGCATATGTTCTGCACTGTAAAAAATCATATAGGAATTTAGTGGAATCAACTAATCTTTAAAAGGTTTAGGTTAAAAGTTTCTTTTTACAGTGTAATAAACAAGCATCAATGCAGTGGGTGGAGCGATTGTCTCACCTGGGACGAGGCTTCCCCTTGGCCTCACAGTGGATGACAATGTTCTCCCGTGGATCAAAGATGTAATCCTTTGGGGACTGTTGCGTTATGGTGGGGGGTTGGGGCACTGGAGAAACATGAATGGAACCATAGTTCACACACGTACAATGACATGTAAACATTAGCACACTGGGGCTTAAGAGAATCGAGGATGTGCAAGCAACATGCAGCAAGCATTCAGTCAAACTTGACAATCGAGTGTGACAACATCTGGAGGTGCAAACAAAGCCACAACAGCTTTCTGATCTGATGACAACTTACCAGTCTGTGAAATGACAATAAACCAAGCGCCACTCCAAAACAAGCAAGTCACTTCACACTGTATAACTGCATGCACTGCTATCGTTGCTAGAATCACACAAGTTAAAATAAGTTTTAAGAGCAAAAACTTAACACTAGAAGTCACAGCAGTGTTTGTGGCAACTTACATCCTTCCAGTACTTTAGCTTTTAGTCCACCATGACACGCCGTACCACAGTGATAGAATATTGAGGAAAGGTGTTAGTTTTTGCAAGGAGGAAAACCAACAGGTTCAGGTGAAATAGTTGCACGTTCAAGTACTCTTGAGCATCTTATTGAGCCTGCCTATCGCTTCTCTTTTTGTGAAGATTTCTATGGCTTCAGTTTAATCAGGCAGGTGCAATCGATGCAAGAAAAGTAGTTGAAGATATCATAATTTCACACAAGATGTGTGTGGATAGACAGAGCTCTTCAGGAATTGAACTGCATTTCATAACTGAAAACCGCAAACTTGATTCCATGCTGAAAACATGCAAAGCTGAAACACAAGAAAACAGTAAACCGCTGCTCAATCTGCAGCACCTTTAGTGATCCATAATGTTCTCCATCATGCCCCACGATAAATAAAGAATTTTTATTAGTTTTCCATTCACCCTGCTGCCATCTGGAAAGAGATACAGAAGTATCCGCTGCCATACCACCAGACTACAGATCAGCATCTAATTTATATCATTTTAAATGTTCTTTTATGAGTAGCAAAGAGGGAACTACATCTAAATCTCACAATACAACCCTGTTGTCTAGTGATTAATGAATTGATCTTGGGTTTTATATCATGCAAGCGGAATAGTTGGGAATAAAACTTTTCTGAATTTACTATTTTGCTAATCATAAATGTGGTACTGGTAAGGACAATACTTACGATCCAGAGGCACTTCCAGCGCAGAGGTCACATGACTCAACAGTATCAATAACAGAGCTCCGCAGCCCGCCACCCACTTCCTGTTCCTGTCCATGGTCGGGTGTGTCACGATGACAAACCTTTGTCCAAATTCAACGACACAGTCAGGGTGGTCAACGGATTGACAAAGCCTGGATCCACACTACAGAAAGGTACAAGAAAGAAGACGAAAAGATTACTACATGGATCACTAAATTATGTCTTGATGAATTTTTTTTTGTAGTTCTCAAACTCGGGGGTTGGGACTTCCAAGGGGATCACCAGATAATTTCTCAGGGTCACCAGATAACAGAAAGACTGACCAAACAAAAACAATAACAAAAACTGTCATTTTCATTTTTGAGACATAAAATGATAAACTTAACAAACTACTCAGCAATGTATGATGGAAAATGAGGGCTGTGTTTTAGATTGAGGAATGATTTTTTACATTACATCACTTGTATTTATGATACTGTTGATTTGGAATAGATATTGAATATGTTTGAGAGTCAAAGCAGTTGTCTTTCTGTGTGAGTTAGGTAGCTCTCATGTGTTATACAGTAATTCCTGAAGAGTATCAGGCACAGTACCTGCTTATTCTGGGGAGTGGTGGCACAAAAAGATTGAGAACCACTAATGTAGACTACATGATCCCTAAAATGGATCGCAGCACATTCCACAATAATAAAATGAGAGTCGTATGTGCGTTATGAAAGTATTTGCTCATACTGACGAGTCTCAAAATGCGTAATGTAAATAATATTAGTCCATAAAAATGAAAGATATAGGTAAACAGACTATTTAGTCTGAATCACAGTGGAAAGTTTACTTTATTCTGGCAGCTCAAAATCCCAACTAGGGTATGCGAGTTGTGGATCACAAGTGGCCTTACTGCTGGATGGCCTGTCGTCCTGCCAACGTAAAAGACTTTGGCAGGAGGAACAGTCAAAACAAAGTTGATTTCAGTCCTTCTAACTTAAACAACTCAAGTGTCCATCCTGCACTTTTCAGACATTTGCGCTGTTATTTACTTTTATTTTCTCTGGCATTCAAGATTCCTTCAAGAGACCCAGTAGCTTAAAGGGATAGTTCTGATTATTTGAAGTGGACTTGTTTGAGGTACTTATCCATAGTCAGTGTATGCTGACAGTAGACTTCAGTCAACACGGCAAGAGTTTGGAGAAGCATCAGGACAACAGTGCAGAATCTAAGCAATGTACTGCTGTGGCGACAGGGTCAGCAACAAAATGTATTTTGGTAAATCGATATCAGTTTAAGTGTACGCTATCTTTAAAATATTTTCTCTGCTTTATCTTGCCATTAGACAGCCTTTTCCAGTTGGGAAACTGCCAACATATGAGCCAAGTATCTCTCTCTGTCCAAACCAACCAAACTCCATGGGCAAAATCAGCAATTTTATCTTGCAGAAAACAGGAGTTATGGCTGCCTTAAAGGGTTTGCTTTTGTTATTCTGTGACTCCAAACTATCCTTTTAACACATCAAAGTCACACAATAACACAAACAAGCTAACTGGTCAAGGCAGCAGTAGACAAGCAACTCCAGTGTTCTGCGAGGTTAAATCGCTAACCTCACCAATGGAGTTTGGTTGGTTTGGAGAGAGTGATCTTTGGCTTACAGAGTGGTGGTTTCCCATCAGAAAGGGCTGTCTGACAGCAAAGTAAACCTCTGGCAATATTTTAAATATAACATGGGCCTTTTTTTTAAGTACACTGACAATGGATAAATACCTCAGAACCAAGATAAATTAAAATAATCTGAATTATCCCTTTAATATAAGCATCAGTGTAGAACATCTTATATTCTAGACAGAAGAAATAAACTCGTATGTATAGGCTTTAGTCTTTGTGGAGTTATTTGAAGATAACTGTGTTCACATTACATTATTCTCAGGACATGATAACCACAGATTACTGGAACATCCCATGTGCACCACTGAGATTCCCAGTCTACCACGTGTTTGCCTGTAAACATATGGCATGTGAGTGCGCTCGGCTGGAACAATCACAGCTCTGCTGCAGATATAGCCGCGCAGGAGATTGGCACATGCATGCACAAACGCACCACATTAGTGAAAGCATCCTTGCGTCAGTGTGTCATATGGATCAAGTTACACATGAGTGCAAACCCAAAGGCACTACAGCTTCTGTTGCACAGCCTGTAACAAAGAGACACAGATTTATGTTTATATGATTTATATGTACAGCAGACACAAACACATAGAACCATGTTGGCATTAATGGCTGCTGTAAAATGCACCACAAGGAGAGGGAGACAGTGTTTGTTTTTGCCTTTAATGTCCTCTGTCCTGCAGTGTGAGAGCCTCTGTCACATGTGCATTAGCTGGAATTAATTTATTAGCAATTTGGTATGATATCACCGCACCAATGGCATCAAGAGTCCTCTGCAAATAATGTTTTTTATATCTCTGCAAGATTTCAAACTGACAGAACTATTTAAGGAGAAATTTGTAATATACTTACTCTACTAAATCATGATATGATGGCATCAAAGATTAAGAAAACATACATGTTGAAATACTGGTTTAAAGTCTAAGCTACATCAATCATTAGTTTGCTAGTTACTTCTTATAACTAATATTAGGAAAGCACTCTCT
Organism: Lutjanus campechanus; assembly: GCA_027495735.1. Lineage (NCBI taxonomy): Eukaryota > Metazoa > Chordata > Actinopteri > Lutjaniformes > Lutjanidae > Lutjanus > Lutjanus campechanus. The sequence continues at coordinate 9,092 of JAJHUR010084589.1, forward strand.
AACAAACTTGCTCATGTACATCAATCATTAGCTAGCTGGTTATATCTGATAGCTAACCAGCCAGAGATCGTATATCAAATAGGGATACAGCCTATTTAATTTACCATCTGTGGCTCCAACTGGCAGTTTGGACTGCAGTACTCATGTCTGAATGTTCGGGTCTTACATGTTGCTCCTTTAGCCTTTAATTTTATTTTTTTTAAATCCTGTTTCAACTTGCACATTTTTCATACGAGACTGATTCTCAGCACTTTTTTTTCTCTCTCTTGCATGAGCTGGTTGGATCAAAGTCGCCACAGGGAGACAGTAACTCCTGTCAGCAGGTCGAGATGGATTTCGAGATGGAGCCGTGTGCTGCTGTCAGGTAAATGGCTCAGTCCATCCTGACATCTTTATTATTCATGACTAGCACATGCATCTTTGCACATATATTGCAGGCAAACAGACACATGTGGATACATGAGCACAGCGTGCACACACACGCGCAGACCTCAACCTGTGTGGTTGAGGTCTACAGAAGCATCTGAAGGTGAAACTATCAAGGTTCAGGCCTGTTACGTCTCTACTCTGCTGGAGAGGAAGTATGTCTGATGACATAGGGAGTGTATGGTAATGAACACACACAAAGCAAGCAGTGTGTCAGATTTTATCCAGCTGAGCTAGGCAGAGTGTGTGAGCTAATACAACCCCAGGACACAGCTAATTACGCCGACACGTCCTATTGGATATCGCTCTCACTAGTTAATCGGGAGGGAAGACAACAGAGAGGGGGAAAGGGAGCAACACAATGAAACGCACTTAGTGCATTAAATGCAGCCCATGCATGCTAACCCTTCTAATCTCATTGTGAAAAAGGCAGTGCCATATCATGCAAATGTAATAACCCATCTTGAGATTAATTACAATAATGCTCCAATGCTGCTGCAGCAGAAATTGCCTCCCCCCACAGCGACAGAGGCCATATTAAGCCGCGCTGGACCTCAGGCCGTTTTCACCCAGTGAAAGAGAGACAGCGGAGACCATTTACCTGGTGGGGCTGCTTATGAGTGGGACTTTTGTCTAAAAGGTAATGAGTGACAAAAAGAGAAAGGTAGATGGATGATGGAAATTAATGAAAAGAATGTGCAAATGGGTAAAAAAAAAAAATGAAGAAGACATTCCTGACAGAACAGAGGAAGAGGAAGAAAGAGAGATTCCACAGCCTGAGGGAGGACTGTGATAGTGGATGTGTGAAAATTTAAATGCATCTCCACTGGTCTCCGCTGGTCTTCTCCTTTAAAGTAGCGCCCAACCAATTCTGGATTTTTGATGTCTATATGAATATTTGAGAATACTAAAAATCTGATGACAGTAAATGAAAATTCTCTTTTTTTTTATCATCGTGTAATGGATACGTCTAAGTAAAAATATGAACAATAAACTTTATTAACAGAAACAGTAAGTGTTTAATGTACTGTATGTCAGTGAGATTTCAAATATTTTAAAGTGACACACAAAAAACAATACTGAACTTGAAACTTGTCAAATATGAAAAAAGCAAGACAATAAAACGCTGCAGTTCACTGCTCTGCAATTTGACAGACAGCCCTGTTGACCTGTCGGTAAGGGGGCTGGGTATCGGTCAAAATCGATCCTTAGGTATCAGAATCTGGTATCAAATGACGAGAGATTTTTTATCAAAATGCGGTACCCAGCATGATAAGCTAGGCTAACATCTATGGTAGATAACCATGACACCAAACCATCTGAGGAGTGTTATGAGGAAGCATTTCAGGTTCACCACCTTATTTGGGACAGTCGTGTATACTCTATTCCACAACCTAGTTCAGAATTGGGCCACAAGAGTTGTGTTCAATTATTTCAAACTAATTATGTGTCGTAATTCATTCACTTCAATTTTTTTTATATGTGCTAATAATATTATGCAGGGCTTAAAAGAGAAATCTGTAGTATATACACTGTGATAAATCATAAAATGAACAACACAAATTAGCTGTATATCTTATATATAAAGTAAATGCTCCTGAAAAACAAAAGATAATTTCTAATTTTGTCATCTATTCTTCTCCTTTTGTGTGTTTTTATGTCTGACCTGGGTCACATCTCCAGAGAGGCACAGAGAGATTAACTGCCCGAGGGCAAGACAAAAAAAATCAGGAGACAACACAGATGACTCCCCAAGCACGGACACAAACAGAAAACAGACACACATACATAAAATTAGCTGCCATGTGCAAATGTCAACATCTCCATTTTTCAACAGAAAGAATGTCACAGAGTGTTAACTGGCACAGACATTCATGTTGCACCCTTTGATTTGCATGATCATGCGCCACGAAACTGAACTTTCGACCTTTTTAAAATGAAGAGGACAAAAACGCTTTCATACCTGTTAGCAGCACAGTCAAATACGAGTCATTTTCTCACGCATTCATCCTAAAGCTGAGTCGGTAAGATAATTTCCCACTGCTCATTTCCTTCCAAGCGACCAACAAAAAAAACCCCAGAGATGCTGATGACGAAGAGGACTCAAACGAGGATGAGTGGGATGACTCTGGCTAACAGGCAGGTCATCTCTCATCCTCGTCGTTCTTCTCTTCTCTGACTCAGGGGTCAAAGCCCAGAGGTCAAAGAATCCAGCTCCGCTTTTCCATCTCGATCACTTTATCCTTGTCCCTCTTTCACTTCCTGTCTCTATTTCACTCTGTCATTTTCTCTCCTTAAAAGAAAGCACAGTGTAGTCTGGTTGTCAAACAGAAATGGCTAATTTAGGTCTCAATCTGTAAATTCCTTGCTGACACTCATCTTCTACAGAGAGTACGAGTGAACAGGAAGGTGTTGAGTGGATATTAATGGTTTATAATGACGTCCATCCTAGATTTCTGCCCTCAAAAAGACAATGCAAACCATCATATCTGTCTTCTGTAACCCTTTTCGGGCTCAACAGTGACCATTTGCAGCCTTAACACTGCAGCATACCATTATATAAGTGCTTAGATGATGTAATTCACTTATGAGGTCTGAATGAATCTATGAAACACTTATTTCGGCTGCTCTGGTTGTACCCTTTTGTCAGTAGTTTAAAATTATTTGGCATTGGTTTACTGTAAATATCAGACACAATTAACTTTGGTGCAGGAACACCATGTGCCCACATTCTTAATAAATGTTATCTGCTCATTTTCAATTGAAAAATGTTCTTTGTTATCTCATTCATGCAGCTGCTCCTCACATTTGAAAGTAAAAAAAATTAGCATCCTGTCTTATCACAGCTTTAGGGCATAATGTGACATTTTGGAGAATACGTGAGCCAATTTGCTCTCTTGCCGAGAGTCAGGTTACTTTTGGGCAGAGCCAGGCTAGCTGTTTCCCCATTTCCAGTCTTCATGCTAAGCTAAGCTAAGCTGCTGCTGGCAGTAGCAACTGACCCTTCCTAAGTCCATCCCTTTTTTCGATGTTCCAGTAACAGTCAAGCAAGCTTGGTACTTGGCTAGGCTTGTCTACGCTGAAAAGAAAAACATTTTTGAAGAAGGTTAAAAAATGTTGCTGGGAGACTTATATAAATGACATATAATCACATCTTAAGTAAAATAATGATAGCAAAATGGCTAACTAGCTACAGCTAATTATTGATGTACATTAGCTAGCTACTTAGCTAGTGTTTTGCTAACATTAGCTAACTTGGGACTAGATATCGCTTCGACAGGTCCCCCAGCGGCATCTTCAAAATTAGGTTCTCTTTTCAACATAGACGGACCTCGCAGATAGCATGTCCAGGAAACAGAAAAAGAGAAAGCTGACGGAGGTTCTGCCAGGAGCCAAGGTTGCTCAACTGTTGGAGTACAGGGCAAAATGGGGCAGGACTTTGGATGGATCAATTGAGAGCGGTATCAATCTGTGCAAGAATGGCATATTACTGTATTACCAATAAAGAAGTTGGGATTATTCCTTCCTATCACTGCCTATTGCAACTATATTCTGGAACCAACATGCTGACTTGTTGGAGAGTTCAATTAATAACAGGTTAAAACCGACATGTCCATTCAGCCATTTGTGTTCAGTGTCTTTGACCAACACTATTATGCTCTCTCACTAGATATCTTCATTACAGTGTGAAGGTTATTGTAAGAGATATACCAAAAGCATCCTTGATATATAACCAGAGTAAACAATTCTCAACAACAAAGCAGTGATGTGAAGCCTGCTGACACGAACTCAACAGTCTTCCTGCCTCTCAGTTTGCAAACCCTGAAGCAACGTGCTAAGTTGGTCACTCCACAGCCTTCAGTCACACTGAGAGACACTGAGGCATGACAGCCTGACTAGACAGATGAGGGGGGGGGGGCAAAGGGAGGCAGGAAGAGAATTAGAAGAGGGGGATGAAAACACAGTCATCTGCAGTCACATCAGATCACAGTGACAGATATTTTTCTGAGACGATAGATTGAGTCGGACCGCTTTCAGCCAGACTGGACTAGAATGGTTCTCTCATCTGCAGCTCAGTAGACAGATCACGACTTGTACATAAACACACTGATGCCACATCATTGTATAGTAGAACTTGCAGTCTGTTGTAAAAATTAAATTTAGCATCAGTTATATTGTCTTTGCAGGCTGAGATTTCATGCCTTTGGGCAGACATCCAGCACATACATCATAACACCACTAACCAGACTACAATGAACTGCAGCGGCCTCCAGTAACCAGGTCACTAGGATAGGAGCTCTGAGCCAGGAGAGTTCCCACAAACCCACATGAGGAACTGCAGCCTAAATGTGAAGCCACCGTAACTGCACCCTCACTGCTGACATTTGAGAAAGCAGACTGAACTTCTTTACAAAAAAAACAGACTAAATTGAGATAGTAGCAGTAGTAGCAGAAACAAAGAACCAAAGTCCTTGAAACTGAACAGATAGAGGGAAAGAAAGAAAAAAGAGGACATCCTGTAAACAAATACACACAAAGAGTGCAGACCACACACAGACTATTTCTGATGGAGAACAAACGCCTGAGGTGAGAACTTTAGAACTCATCACAGTATTTTGAAAATCAATCCTGCATCATGTGTAAAAAGTAGCATTAGTTTCTGTTTGTCATGCAGGTAATGTTCCTGTTTCTTTTTTTTTTAGTATACTAAGGACTATAGGTCCTTCATGCTATTATGTTTTAGAGACTAAAGAAAACCTCTAATAAGTGCATTTTTTGGCCACTTGGGAGCACCAGAAACAAGCACTGAACACAACATTGATAAAGTATGGTAAATAGTTTATGTAGCGCTTTTCTTTTTTTACACTGCGTGTCACACTCACCCATTCGATAGCTGAGGCTGCCATGCTACAGTAGGTGCCAGCTGCTAATCAGAAACTAACTGGGCTGATACTCATCCACACACGTTCACGCACCGATGGCTATGCCTTCGGGAGCAGTTTGGGGTTCAGTATCTTATTCAAGGATATTTCAACACGTGGACTTGAGTGAGCCAGGCATCAAACAGCCAGTCTTCAGATTAATGGACAACCCGCAATAGCAATTTGATCCATCGTCATATAAAAACATTGACTATAGCAGCTTTAAATCAATTTGCGTTTTCTCATATATTGAGACACAGGCCAGGGTTGGGGGTTGAAAACAAAAAAACAGGAGGAGGAATCCAAAATATAAATCAGCCAGTGGGTACCAGACAGAGATGTACTCGACACCAGGAGAAACACAAAGACATGCTAACATACCAGGCGTCTGTGTAAATAAAAGAAGAAGGAGTTGACCCTGAGTAGAAAACTCCAACCTGCTCTCAGTCCTGGTCTCAGTATCTGTCAGTTTGATAACTTTATTGGCTGACTGCTCCGTCTCTCCTTCCCTTTATATCTCTTTTTCTTTCTCTCCTTGACAAACCCCCATCAAACGACTACAGTCTGCCATGAACAAAGCCCATTGTAAGGCGAGAAAATGGCCCTACTTCTTTGGGGCAAAGCCTCGACTAGACCTTTTGATCAAAAAAGGAAAACAAGTGGTAGCTCTGCCTCACTAATCCGTTTTGATAGATGGGCCGCTATTCACGCATGTTTCATATCTTTTTACTGAGTAAAGTATTATTTACTAAAGCACATTTGTGCCACAGTCAATAAGTGGATAATGTTACACTTTCCTCACCTTAGAAGGTAAGAAGACACATTATATGAGGGAACAGGGATAAAGCATTCATTCTCAAGCTAAAGTGAAGCTGTGCAGGGTGTTACACAAGACATATTCTCTGTCAAACAAATACTTGACACCAGGAAATGCAGAGGTGAGGTGTGGAGTTTATTGTAAAAAAAGACAATAACTTGTAGTGAGGATGAGGTAATGACATACTTGCAGTAGTGGTATGTTTTCCCAGGAAATGTTTACACAGTGTGAATCAAATCCATGGATCAGTTTGTACATTTGATTCTTTTTTTTACACAGGGAAGATAAAACGCATAATTTTGCAAAAATACAAAAATTACATAATATTCATGAACCTGAAAGATAATCTTATTCCTCCTCCAAACAGCAACATAGATTGGCAATGGTAACTATGCACCACAGGCCTGTCAAACCTTGCATTTCTCTACTTGTAAAAGTGGTGCGCATAGGGCTCCACGAAGAGCGATACTCTATATCTCACGAGTTTGGAAGGTGGTGTCTGTTTTGCAGTCTTTCAAAAATCTAAAAAAACAAGAGCACATGTGATGAATGGAACAAACTTTTTCTTTATCTGTTCTAACGTAAGCTGTAAACATTAGCATGTCCGACTAACTAGCTTACCACCTGCAGTGATGTTACCTCAAATCAAACTTATGTTAGATACCACTGCATTTGCCAAACTGTCTTATTCCCAGGAGTTCAATTGGGATTTGTTATGTGGGTTGGCGCATAATCAAAGTGGGCCGACGACGATGCAGCTCTATCAGGCTCACTCTTTTAGGGCTAAGCCTGGTTAGCTTAGCTCGTATCCCGGCTCTCTTTATGGGGCGATCGTGGTCTGACTGGTCTGGCTGGGTGACTATCTCAAGGTCCACTGCACTTAATCTAATCCATGCACTTCCTTTTCTGACGTAAATGAGTATATGTCTGCGGCATACATCATCTCATTACAGTTATCACTGTGAACTGCCTATGTGCGGTGCAAGCATTGAAAGCTTGACAGACATAGCAACAGTAACTATGGAGGATTAGCTAAGGGTCAAATGGTCAGCCAGGCTTCCCTGTCAAGACTGGAACCATCAGCTCTCCAGTCACAAGTCACAAACTGCTTCATTTCAGAGAGCCTCATGATGTAACTGCTGACTTCATCGGAAGCTGTCCGCCTCATTGGAAGTTGTTGTAAGAAGAGCTTTCACTGCACTAACACCACTTCTTTGCAGTGAAAGGACAGAACTGGCAGCCTCTTTGTGTCCAATAGCTCCCAAACCGGATCACACACAGCCACCTAATCGAAACAAACTATCTCATCCTCTTCACTCACACACACACATACAGAGCCTTCCCTTTTGGGGTCAGTTTTTCTAGCACCATCTGCACAATCCCCCAGTGCCTGCTTTTCTCTCAGGCTTTGTGAAGTGCTGATGGTCAGCATGCGCCAGGCCATGCTTCCCTCCCTCCCTCCATCCCATCCACACCTCTACAACTACCCCACGGGGGCTATTGTCCTTCATGTTGTTTACCATTGGGATAATGCTGAAATGGCAGGGGTATTCTAGGGCACAAGGTGACACCTCAGGCAGAAAAGATGTGGCCACAGTTCATCTGGTAGTTCTTTACTGCTTAAGAGTGTGCAGTAATAGAGAAGCAAATGTACAAAAACCACATTAATGCATTACTGCAGTCATGTGATGCCTAACGTGGGGTTGAGCTCATTACTCTCATCACTGCAAATTTTATTTTGAAAGGGTCAAGCTCATGTTATCCCACTACGCAATGCATTTGAGATCAGAGCTGCCACACACGACAAGTCAGGAATACAGCCTCTGACTGGTCAGCACTCAAGACATCATGGGATTGCCAGTGGACGGCTAACAACATGCTAACAACCACAACAACTGGTTGACATTGATGATGGATGGTTTTATTTTACCATGTCTTCAAAAAGGCACTGCAGTTTAAGGCTGGATTACAAAGCTTTTGAGAGTGATACTATTGCACCGGAGCCAGCATGGTAAACACATTGGTACTGCTATTGTTGTTAACTTTCCAGCTCAGCTTACTGTGGGGCTAACCCCCTTCATTTTTCCATAAGTCGTGAAACAACAGACTAGAAGTTTTTGACCTTGAGAAGCTACAGTGTTTATTAATTGACAGACTGTAACCTATAATGTACATTTACTGCCAGATTGACAACTTACTGCTAACCTTTTCCTCTGCTCCGCTAGAAGCACCATCACTGTCAGTGACACACATTATGCTCTGCCCTAATCCTTAAAGGAGCTATGCTACTCCCGACAGCAATCCTCAATAAAGTCGAATAAAACGTAATTGCTTGGACAGTAATGGTAAACCACCATCTCACGGGAATATGTTGCTTTTTCACTGCGGTAAGAAAAAATCCATGCTGTCACAGTCCTAGCTGGAGGTAGGTCTTAAAATACAAATGTTAACTGAACTACCTTTCTCATAAACTATTATATCCTCATTTGACCAATCTGACTTTTAGCTTTAGCTCTAATCTAAGATTATGCACAGTAAAATTTAAGATTGTGCCTCATGCACAAGGACACTAATGACAAGATTAGATCAGACAAGATAGATGGCTGCTGCAGAAACATACATCCACCATGTCTCTTTTTGTGCATATCATCTTTTTTCTTGATTTCCTTGACATAAAAAGTACACAGCAGTTTTTCATCTGGGAAGAAAAGTTCCCATCACATGTACATTGCACACTAGTAATGAGACAAATGACAACTGGTCTTTGTTCAGTCCACTTTGTGCAGCTCCAGCACATAATGTAAAGTGTGATTTATGTGATTGCTGTCAGGAGCACCAGCTGTCAAAGAGAAGTCACAGAGGTGACCTAGAACGAACAAAGGAATGTTTAAGTTTTGATATTCTTACTCCCAACCTGGCAGGAACATTGGTTGGACACTGTCATAACTGATATTTAATGCCGGAGAGAACAAGTGTACTTATATGACAGAAGAAGTAGCGAAAGTGAAGTGATCTGCTGACCCCTCCCCCCCAAAACCAACTTTAAACTTAATCCTCCTGCTGCAGCAGATTCCCATGCATCTCCCAGCACTCTTAAATGCCTGATATGAATAGCCAGACCATTTCAAAAAAAGGAGTATCTCATTGTCATTTCCTGCTCTCGCTTTTTCCTTTTCCTATTCAGGCAACGCGAGCAGCCCTGCCTTTCCATAAACTGAATCTTAACAGCTCTGCTTCAGGCAACAGAGTAAAAAAAAAATGCCTGAGAAGGTGTCACACCCACTGCTGGACAGATAAAGGACTGTTACCACAAACTGCTATGTTCATATGTGACAAAATGATTTGAAAAAAAAAAAAGTCACTATAAACTACACGTGTTTTTACCTATTTTGGATTCTTTAAGCTAAACTAAACTAAGACAGGGTAGACTGGGCCAATGTAAATCGTGGTTTCGTTAAACCACAAGTACAGGATTAAACTGGCACAGCTTTGAAAAATGATAATGCTTGAACAACAAAGCACCGGACTCATCCATGTGTAACTCATCAACAGCCATTACTGATAGCTGCCATTTAAAATTCACTTCATCTGACATCCAATTATACCGCTGTGATATTTGGACAATTGCACACATTTTGCCAGGCGTATGGACTGGTTTTGTTGGCTGCCGGGGGGCTTGGTTGGGTGTTGGGTGCGTGCCCATGTGCTACATGAGTGTGTATGCGTGCTCGTATGTGTGTGTGTTTGTGAGCACGTGTCTCGCCTGTCTAAGGTCATCTCATCAAAAGCCGTGGGCTCAGCCAGAGCAGAGGGCCATGCTGGCTATTAGTGTGTGTGTGTGTGTGTGTGTGTGTGTG
>JAJHUR010084591.1:0-22017 GCA_027495735.1 Lutjanus campechanus
AAGTCCTCCTGTAAATCTTCCCTCCAGGCATTAAGTTTCCGTAAAGAAGACTCAGAGGATCCCTCTGCTAACACACTATATAATTTAGAGATAATTCCCTTTCCAAAGCAATCATTTTTCATTTCGGTTTCCAAAGTGGACAACGGGGGAATTGATACACACTGATTTTGAGATAACCTAATAAAGTTTCTCACCTGTAGATATTTAAATTGATGTTTGTTTGGAATATCATACCTGGTCATCAGCTCCTCAAATGACATCAAAAACCCACCCTTTGATCCCATGAGATCCCCTATTGTCTTTAAACCTTTTTCGGCCCACTTCCTAAAACCAGGGTCTGCTCTGCCTGGAGGGAAAAAATGGTTACCCCATATCGGGCTGAAGCGTGACAGAGAGGAGGATTCACCTAAATACTTCTTAACCTGATACCAAATTATGATCATATTTCTGACTATAGGATTTTTTGTCTTTTTTTTCAACATTTTGACTTTTGCTGAGTACATGTACTGGGGGAAAGGGAGGGGGACTGAACAGTTTTCGATATTCATCCAAGGTGGGAGGGACTTATCTGTAAAATAATGCATCATAGTCCTCAATTGAGCTGCCCAGTAATACCAAAGTGGATTGGGGCACCTGAGGCCTCCTCTATCATACGGTAGGTACAAGAGTGATAGACGTAGCCTTGGTCGTCTATTATTCCACAAAAAACGTACAAAAATTTTCTTTAGAAGTGAAAATAAATTAACAGGAGGGGGCAATGGGATATTCTGAAACAAATACAGAAGTTTGGGCATTATATTTAATTTAAGAACATTAATTCTTGCAATAAGTGACAAGGGCAAGGAGTTCCATCTATCTATAGAGGAAGTAATTGAGTCTACCATGGGGGTGTAGTTAACCCCAACAATGTCATTTATACATGGTACTATTCTAATCCCCAGGTATGTAAAACAGTCTACCTTTTTGAATTGGAAAGGATTTCCGGCACTGTTTCTTTCTTCTGAGTTAAGTAACATTAATGAAGATTTGTCTTTATTTACTTTATATCCTGATATCCTTCCAAATGTGTTTATTAGATCTAACAAGGCTGGAATAGAGTTTTTCAGTTTTTCCAAAAAAAGGATGACGTCATCAGCAAATAAAGCAATTCTGTGTTCCTGTTGGCCTACTGACAAACCAGTTATGTTTTTATGAGACCGCACCGCAATGGCAAACGGTTCAATTGCTAGAATAAATAATAAGGGGGACAAAGGGCACCCCTGCCTACATCCCCGTTTGATTTTAAATGGTTTAGATATAACTCCATTTGTTAATATTTCAGCATAAGGTTCATTATATAAAAGTTTAACCCACCGACAGAAATTATCCCCACAGCCAAATCTTTTTAATATCTCAAATAAATAGGGCCATTCAACTCTATCAAAGGCCTTTTCGGCATCCAATGATAGCAAAGCAGTGTCTGGTTTTTCTTCCAAATTATGAAGAATATCCAACACTCGTCTCACATTATGAAATCCCTGTCTACCTACAATAAACCCATTCTGGTCGCAAGCAATTATGTCAGGTAATATTCTCTCCAGTCTTCGAGCCAAGATTTTGCAAAGTATCTTTAAATCTGCATTAAGAAGGCTTATTGGTCTAAGGTTTTCACATTTATTGCAAGGTTTACCAGGTTTGGGCAATAAAGTTATCAGAGCTCCTCTTAATGAGGTAGGGAGAATTCCCTTTTCGAATGAGTCCGAGAACATGTCGAAAAGAGGAGACAGCAATTTAGCTTTAAATTTTTTATAAATTTCTGTCGGCAGCCCATCTGGGCCTGGGGCTTTACCTGTTTTCAAATGATCTATTGCTATAGATATTTCTTCCTTAGTTATAGCTGCTCCAAGATCTGCACTTATTAATTCTGAAATGCAGGTTATTTGGAGGGTATCTAAAAAGAGATTTTGCTCTTGTCCCATATGTGTTATGTCTGAGCTGTATAATTTTTCAAAAAAGACCTTAAAAGTTTCATTGATTTCTAAAGGCTCAACAATATTCTGTCCATCACTATTTTCAACTGAGGTAATATTTTTCTCATTTTGTAATTGTCGGAGGCGCCAGGCTAATAGTTTCCCGGACTTTTCCCCTTGATCGTAAAATGCCTGCTTAAGACGCAAAAGATGTGAGGCTGCTTTAGAGGCAGAAAGTTCATTATACTGTGTTCTTAGTAACAGAAGTTTTCGATGGGTGTTTGGACACAGCGTTTGATAATATTCCCCCTCAAGCAACTCAATCTCTGCTTCCAACTTTTTTGTTTTCTGATAAGTTTGTTTTGTCTTATAACTCGTAAAGCTAATTATTTGACCTCTTATGTAGGCCTTAAAGGCTTCCCACCTTGAAGAGGGTGGTGTTTCATCTGTATTGGTTTCGAAAAAGATATTAATTTGATTATCTATGAAAGATATAAATTCTGAGTCTAGGAGCCATTTTTGTTTGAATCTCCATCTGGGGGGGTCTCTCCTTAGTCTTAAATCTTCATATATTAATGAGTTTGGTGCATGGTCAGATATTAAGATGCTATCATAATGACAGTCCTTTATTTTATGTCTCAAATTGGCAGAAATTAAAAAATAATCAATACGCGAATATGATTTATGTGTATTTGAGTAACAGGAGTATTTTAAACCCTTGGGATTCATATCCCTCCAAATATCCGTCAGATTAAGTTCCTTCATGAAGTGTTGAATTGTTTGTCTACTTTTGGAATGAGAGTTATCAATACCTGAGCTTCTATCCAATTCTGGGTTCAATGTGCAGTTAAAATCCCCTGCTATAATATAGCTACCAGACAGAGATGAAATTGTAAGAAAGAGATTATGAAAAAACTTTGGGTCATCAATATTTGGAGCATAGATATTTATCAGGTTTATTTTTTCTGTAATAAGTGTGCCCTGTAGAATAATATACCTCCCAGTCTTGTCTTTAATAACCCTTGTCACATGAAATGGTATAGATTTATGAATCAAAATCATAACCCCTCTTGCCTGAGAAGTAAAGGGTGCTGAATATATAGTGCCCTGCCACCTCCTCTTAATTTTTGCCTCTTGACTAGATAACAGGTGGGTTTCCTGAAACAGTATGATATCAGAGTGTATAGATTTCATCCTAGTCATTACCTGTTTGACTTTTTTCAGTTTTTGTAGTCCTCTGCAGTTCCAAGAAGACATTTTAATTCTTAATCCACCAAACATAACGTATAACATTGAATGGGCTTCCCAGTGCTTTCAAAATATTTAAAGACAGAGAAATAAAAAACACCTGGATGTTAAAAACTGCATCCATACCAATGAACACTGAACAATATACCCCTTTTAACTTAAAACTTCGTTACCCACCTCCCTCCCCCTTTAATATACTGGTACCTATCTAACAGCTGAAGGCTGTTCCACACAAAGGTGAGGATCAACCGACTGTGCCTGAACACTTTTTCTCTTACCCCACCCCGCTACATAGGAAACTCGTTATTAAGTACGTTCAGAAGATCAGGCTATTAGTATTGGCTGTGAGCCTCTGGCTCAAAGTAAACAAGTTTTTTTTTTGTTTTGTTTTTTAAACTTAACTTAAGGCTCAGTGATTATCCATCCATATCAATATACAGCAATATGATGATTACTGCATTATCTCACCCAGATCCACTTTCTGCTTTCAGAGTCCTTACAAAGTTTTCTGCTTCGGCTGGCTGATTAAAAATGCGAGACTGACCGTTGTATGTCACCAGCAGCCGTGCGGGAGGAATCATGCCGTATCGGATACCCATGGCACGAAGCTGCTGTCTCACGACATCAAACTCTTTCTGTCTTTTGTGCACGCCGGTTGCGAGGTCCTCGTAAAATCTCACCGGGTGGTTCTTGAATAGAATCTGTCCCTTTGCTCTGGCGGCTCTTATCACGGTCGTTTTATCCCTGTAATTTAAGAACTTCATGATAAGAGTCCTTGGTGCAGCGGTGTTTGATGTACTCTTCTGACCGACCCGATGTGCTCTCTCCAGTGTCAGAGCGGTGCGTAACGGTGCCAAGTTCAGGGCCTCCGGTAGCCAGTTTTCCAGGAAGGCGCACGCGTCCTCTCCCTCCGCGCCCTCGGGTAGGTTAACCAGTCTCAGGTTAGATCGTCGCGATCTGGCCTCCAAATCCAGCACTTTTTCCTCGAGATCTTTGTTTTTATTTTCAAGAGCCTGAACGCTGGCTTGCAGATTGGTGATGCTATCCTCTGCTGTAGATATCCGGACCTCCGCCTCACCGACCCGCTCGGCACACTCATTAACATCTTTCCTCACATTCTCTATTGCTGACAAAATACCATCTAGTTTGGAGGAAAAGTCTGATTTCAAATTTGCAATTGCAGCCAGTATTGCGTCTGAGCCTGCTTCGGCCGTCTTTTCCCTCTCATTCGGCTCGCTGTTTTCCTCCTCCATTGCCTCACATGTGCTTGTATTAGCCTCGCTGTTGTCACAGCTAGCTTCAGAGCTCACCTTAGAAGTGAAGTTAGATAACTTCGACTGAGTCGGCTTACTAGTATTTTTACTGGGTTTCTTCTGCGAGAGAGGCATCACAGCTGTCTTTAGACGTCGTTCAATGTCTCATATAACGAGTATTGTCCAGAGTTTTACAGAAAGGTAGCGGAGCCGAAGCGAGCACGTCCTCTCAGCAAGCCGCCATTACCGGAACCCCATATCATCCTTTTGAACATTTAATTTGATTTAATTTCAGTATCTTGTGTAAAATCAAATACATATTATATATTTTTTAACTTAGATATTAATAATATTATACAATATCTAATCAGGCTGTGAAAGTCCTAAAGTCATGCTCAGCATTCCACCATTAAAGGTAGCTTCATTTTTGTGACTTATTTTTTTGCCTGTTTTACTATACATCATTTTTTGTCTGTATTTTTTGATTAACATAAAGCGAACTACAATTAGCATCTCATTATACACTTGCGCTGTAAAGTTATTAATAAATTAGCCTTGTACCTTGTATTTGAATTTAAAATTCAGGTCGGCTTCAATTCAAGTACAACATGGTCTTTGTAGTTCTGAATTATGCCTTTACTGTTAGACACGAGGGTGGCATTCATCAGAAGGCATCATTATTATTACACAGCTTTGTTAAATACTGGATTCTGACTTGATCAATTATGGCATTCTAAGGTCTCTAATTTCTGAATAACAGGCTGGTGCTATAAATAATAGACCATTGCTATAGATGCAGTTCTGATCATGGAGTCTAGGGGAGCAATAAGATAAATTTTAAATTAATTCTTTTGTGTCATATTATTGATTTTTTAGTAAGTAGCTGTATAAAAATCAGGATAATGTACAGTGAGCGCAAAATAAACCAGGTGGTACAGCAGACGGGTCTGGAATCACCCTGAACATTACGTCAAAATCAGGGGGAAAGAAATCCAGGGCCAAGAGTCAAATATGGAATATAGTGCACACTTTAAACATATTAATGAAAAATTCAACAAAACTCTTTGTGTCTCTTGATTTGACTATCTCATCAGGCGCTGGGCAAGAACACAGGAGAAAGACAACAAGTTTATGTCTCACTGCATGGCAAAATGACTAGAACTGGCTGCAGGCGCGTGACGCTGTGTGATCAAAGGTTTGGTGGTGTAGTCTTCACTGTGGGTGGTGCTGAAGTGCTGATGGGCCACTGGGAACCTGATGCTGCTCTATTGGATTAACAGAAAGACAGAAAGACAATATTGCATTTTCATTTAATATTATGATCAGTGATGAGCAAAGATAGGAACTTGCCCTTACTCTTTTCACTGCTGATACTACCATAATTACTGCTGCTACCACTGTCACAGTTATAATGATATAATGATGCATTTTTTCTTTAACTTCATGATCTCTCACCCTATGCTGTGACTGACAAGGTGTCCTCTGTTGGGAATTCTCCACAGGGAGATAATCAGTCTTGGTGGTGCTGAGGCTCAGCCCATGTTCTGACAAACAGATTAAACATATTTAACAACATCTACACGCACCTCCCTTTAAACACACAGACACGACCAAACCATCACCTGGTCCCCTCAGAATGTTGCTGGATGGTTTGGTGACTGGTCTGGCTCGCTCTACGATCTGTTTGCTGTAGTGTTCGTTGGCCGTGGTCGTGTAGTACAGGCCTGACAGGTGGGCTGGACTGAACTGTACATTACTCTTGGTCATCAGTTCAGGCCCGGGCACATGCACTGGATGC
Organism: Lutjanus campechanus; assembly: GCA_027495735.1. Taxonomy (NCBI): domain Eukaryota; kingdom Metazoa; phylum Chordata; class Actinopteri; order Lutjaniformes; family Lutjanidae; genus Lutjanus; species Lutjanus campechanus. The sequence continues at coordinate 6,249 of JAJHUR010084591.1, forward strand.
TGTGTATGGCTAAGCTACACGGAGGAAAGAACATAGTCAGCATGATCAAATATAACACAGTAGAATCTTTAAACATCAAAATAAACTCCCAAGGAAATCTAAAGGAGTGTTAAATGGTCATTTTCATTATCTATATTATATTCTAGTAGATAACTAATTAGGTCTGTTATCTTACATCAGAGAAGGAGACTCTGTTGGTGGTGACAGGCATCCTCTCTTTGTTGCCCTCTGTATCAGTGTTCCCCATGGAAAAGGAACTGGAATTATGGTCCCTTTTCATCAGAACAAATGTATCTCCTGGGAAATAAACCAAATAGATTTATTCAGGGAGGATAACTGAGATAAGTTAATAGAGTGTTTGCTTTAGGAATAATGGTTAATTAAGGATTTGGGTGTAAAATAGTAAAAATGTAGTACCCATGTCTCAGTAATGAAACTGTATTGTGTCACACACAGTCTAAGTCAGGGTTTCTCAACCTTTTGTGACTTAAGACCCACTTTTGATTGTTAAAACATTTCCAAACACCACCTTCCCAACAAGATGAAAAAACATGACAAAAAAGGAGAAAAATTAAAAGGTTTCTTGATATGAGCTACTTGAGCAGCAACCATCTAACTAGCTTTCAAAGTGGCTTTTGACTCAGTTGTTAATGTTGTGATGACATTCTCTTGTGCTTGAAGCCTGTCCCGTCTCCTTAAGAAAATTCTTCTGGCTTCGCAACGCGTCTCTTTCCCAACACATTTGAAATGTTCTGGGACATGTCCTCACCACACACTTTAGAGCTTTGACTGGTGTGGAGTTGTCTCCCACATCACTTTTTTATATTAAAAAAATTATCCATTTCGTGTCACTGCATCTGAGGTAACGTTAGCGAGCTAACAGTGGCACAGCACATTTGTGTCTACCTGATGATGTGCCATGATGTGCTTGGTGATATCCAAATATAACTTGTCATTGAAATTATGCATTTTTCATTTCTGTGAATTCTTGAGCACATTTACAGGAATAACTATCATGACCCACTAGATGGCGCTCTGAGGCCCACTAGTTAAGAATGGCTGGTCTGAGTCACCAGTAGGTTTCAATGGAAGACGACACCAGTGGCAACATGAATGTGATGTGCAGAAAAGTAGGTGAAGAAGCAGCATACATCACACCAAAGCTACATTTAGCTGTTTTAAAGTTGTGATCAAGCTGTAACTTTAAAGGTATAATATGCAACAAATATAATCCCTTTCAATCATCACTCACTAAAAGGGTGTGGTGGTGGCTGTATCTTGCAGAGACCTGCCCTCTGCCTGTATTTCTTTATTTTCTCTTTGTTTTGCTGTGCTCAGGACACTTTGCCAACCCAAAATGTTGGTACTTGACATCCTGGTATCCCTCTGGTGTGTTTACAAACAGCTCAGACAAATCCTACTGATTCTACTTTTAAATATTTTAAATAACTGTCCAGTGTTTAAATGTTTAAATTAAAAAAGAACACTGCTCAGTACAGTTAGTACTAAACAATATCTGCTCAGTGTAGTTTCTTTAAACACAGTAAAAAAGTGCAAAAGAAGCATGAAACATGAGTATCAGTAGATAATGGCTTAGTCTAGAAAAATTAACTGATTTTTGAGAATGTTTTTCATTATTTTGAGATACTAAGTCATCCCCTTTTTTTTTAGATTGGCAGAAATGGGCTTTCATACATTTATGTAAATATGACAGAAAACTAAGGTTTTTAAATGGACACTTTCCCTATTTGAGGACCTCTTGGTATTTGAAGGCCCTGAGCAGCAGCTTAGTTTGCTTATGGCATGGGCTATCACCATGGGAAGTTCAAGTATTAGATCTGAATTGTCAGTGAGTGAAAATGAAAACACAGGACAAAAACCTGTCTGGACCTTCACACAGAAAACACTCACCCAGCTTGTGACCAAAGTCTCGTCTGGATGTAGTCGACCATGAGTCCTTACAGTCAGTTCCAAGGTTGAGCTTCAGGCGCTCTTTTACCACAGGTGGCCTGCATCAAAAACACAGATAATGCTTTGATTTGATTGGTGTGGGGATAAATTTAACATCAGATAGTCTGAGTCTTCAAAGAGAGAGACATAATAACAATTCTGAACTACTTTGAAATTATTTGAGTCAATCAGATGTCTTTTGTTTTTGCATCCAAGACACTTTAAACCTGCTGACATCCAAAGTTAAAACATGCAGCCAACACGTCATCTGAAAATAGATCTGAGGGGTGACACCCAGCCATGCAGCCATGTTTTCCTCTGCTGTTTCATGTCTCCTTGTATAGGATGCAAACTCAGTCACGTGGTGGGAGGACCTCCAGTGAAGCAGAAAATCTGCCAGAAAAAATAAATAAATCTGCAGACCTGCAGACAGTGGGCTGGTTGAATGACGTGGCGTGGGTCGTCGCTCTTTCTACAATCTTCGCAGGATCACCCATGGGCACTGAGGAGGTGTGCTGTAAAAAGACATGATGAAAACAGTCACGGTCATGGTCTTGTGCTGATAACATCCTTTTCATGAAAAGCTGCATAAAAAGGTCAATGCCCTCGTCGCTCTTATGTCTACTTAAAGCTGGCAGTGCTGGTACTCCAGGTCATAGTGTGTCTTCTCCTAGCATGCACACAGCTGAGCATTAAAGTACTTTAGTCTATAATCTGACTTAAACTTAATTCATCCATGTAAAAGAAACCGACTTCTCTAGAACGGCTGAGTAGTTAAAAGGCAGTTTCTTATGTATTCTATTTATTTTTAGTTTTTCAAACCTATGAACTATTAATAAATCAGGTTAGGTTTGTTCTGAAATCAATCATAAATATACTGTGGCAAACCAGCAATAATACATGAGACAATGCAATGTACATTTTGGGGTCAATGGGGCTCCACAACGTTTGTAACATTCAGCAAAATGTACTGGATGGCTCTTGTCATTGTTGCTGATCACCATAATACACTGACTATTGAAAAGTACCTTATACAGATAGTGCAGTTTCAGGCTCAGAGTTGTTGATGTTTTAATTAAAAGTGTGGTACAGTAAGTATTCTGCATTATATCTTAGCGAACTGGCTTCCAGAGCGTAGAGTAGAGCATGATTTTCAAAACACTGCCAGCACACAGCCTAAGTCTTATGGCAACAGTTTCCCACAAGTGTCTGCGGAGTTTCAAGCCAGCTAGTGTTTGGTTTGATCATAACAGCTCCTGACCAACAGCTGCTGTGTTACCTTTTTCACAGACTGAGCAGCTCTGCTCCAGGCTCCCTGGAAGTTGTTGCTGTAGTTGGAGACACAACTGCAATCGCGTCTGTCCCCTTTGATTGTGGGAAAGCCCTCTGCTACAGAGAGATTTTTACACTTTATTACACAAGGCAATGATTCAGAGATCAACTCTCATACGGATTCCTTCACTGTTATTCATTACAAGGCAATGATGTTGAATGGCTGACAGTTTTTTTTTTTTGAATGTTTACCCACTTCTTGAGAGTTAATTCCTAACCAAACTTGATAAATATTCACAAGAATTATATACAGCTTAGCACTGGATCCATTGATTATTTTATTCAGAGAATGCAGAAAAATAATCTTAAAGGGATAGTTCACCCTTTGAGTTCTCCAGCAGTGTTATGTGGCATAAAAAACTAAACCCGGCCTTCAACCGCCATGAGGGTCAGTATAATGACTGAATTTTAATTTTTGGGTGAACTATCTCTTTCAAAATGCTGTCACTAACCTAGATGTTTAACTGCAGCTTTTACAACAGGAGAGCCATGCTGTGGGGTGAAGGAGGCTCTGCAGGTGCTTTCTGGGAGCTTTTCCACTTGCTGGTTCCTCTTGATGTCCTTTGTGTGTCGGATGGGAATGCAAGGAGGCTGGACGGGCTGGGGCTGGAAATTCTGGGCCTGTGTGGTGAGGAAAGAAACCTCCTCAGGGTCTGTCGGCAGCTTGAAGTTGGTGTGAAGTGTAGTCCAACGTGGGGTGCGGGTAATCTGCAGCAGTGGGTGACGCTGGTAGGATGCATTCGCCTCTGTCTGGTACTCTTCGATGTGTCTCAGGTCCCTGTGGTCCACATGAGCCGTGCTGGGCTTGCTGAAAGGTTTTGTCCTCTTGGAAGAAACAGGTTTGAAGTCCTCCTGGAATCTGGTTGAGAATGCATTTGGATTACTTTCCAGAAATGGGATGTTGCTAGACAGGAGGCAGTCTTTGCCCACAGGACGGGCTTGGATCAGTGTTTTTACCACTGCGGTCATATTTGATACCACCAGTGTCCTCCTGATATTACAGTGACTCTTCGGTTAATCTAACCATCCTCTTCTGAAGCTGCGAAAAATGCTACAATGCCTCACCATGGAAACCTCTGTGCTGTGGAACATGATGATGTTGCTACTGTTGCTGCTCCTGCAGAGAAACAAATGCATGCCGCGGTGTCCTGTTACCTGGCCATATGCAATGAACGGACACACAAAACTATTCAACGGTGACATTTTATTCTACAGCAAGGACGCACAAACAACTGCTCACACTTATTGAGGCTTGCCAGAAATCAACAATCCATATGTTCATGGTTTTCAGGCTGTAATTACAGATCTAATAGTGTTACTATAGACTTCCCTCTATCTGACTTAGCTCGTGTTACAAAAAAGCTGCTTGGCACAAATTTCTTGAATTATAAGAATATTTGGAGTGGCAATGCTTCCCCTTTTCAAGAGTCTAATGCATAATTCAGCATTACCTTAGATAAACTTACAATATCAGCTTGCAGAGTAGCATGATTTGGTCTGTGGTTGAGCACAATACTCAGTGTTTGAAGTGGTGCCTGTCAAATTGACAAAAAAAAGTATTACAATAAAATATATATAAAGGTGCAAATTGAACCACTTGAAGCTATTGTTTGTTCCAGCCTCCATTAAGTCTTGGTGTAATAGAGCAATTTGCAATAACAAGTGTTTTAGCGCTTTTGTATCGAAATTCTTGCAGTTTTCTCATTAAGCTGTACATTCAATTTCAAACATATGCTCAAATGTGCCTTTATGTTTTATGATGTTTTTGTGTGATATGACTGTCTAGCATTGAGTGATGGTTTAATGTGAAGCAACTGCTGTAGCACTAGTAGTGTGCTGTAGTGTTGAAGACAAATTTCCCCTTGGGACAGTTAAGTTCACTCGACTCTACACTACTAATTTGTAATAGAACATAACATGCACATATATGGAAATATCTATTGCACATATTCACACACAGATATTATGCTAATTTGCTCATACATGTCCACAATGTGGCCCAACAACATCATTGCAACAGCAGGTGTCAGTCAAACTTCATTTTAGAGTACTACTGTTCTGTACTGTACTGTATCTCTAACATGGTGAACTGCTGTCTGAAAATGAAAGGCAAATTATTTTAGGTGCTCAAAACTCAAAATGTTACCCTACTCAACAGAATCTCTCAATAGTCTGTTGTTTAACGAAGCACTAATGCGGTGTTATAATGAACTGTCAGCTTTTAAAGTGAATCACAGCGCTCACAGTCGCCCTCCACGGTCCATTTCTGTGTAATGAAATTCTGTGATATTAAAAAAAAAAATAGAACCCCGGGACTCATCAGTAAACCTTAATGTTTTTAATGTGCGTCAAATGTTTATTCAGTTATTTCTTTTTTTAACATCTGTACAAGACATAACCCACTTAGACGGAAGGGTATCACCTTAATGAAATCCTTAGGCAATTTTTAGTGAGGTGGAGTGGAGGTGGATTATGCGTGTATTAAATCCTCGGATGTTGCACATTTGATAAGAAGTAAATTAGATTAATACGGAACGATGAATTAACATTTTTTTCCCCCACTATGATCATTGCAACTAAATGTAATATTTCTATAGTAAAGTGCGAAATCTGTGAAGAAAATCAGTACATTCAGGCCAATCGGGAATTAAATTACACATATATATATATATATTCATAAAGCTATGTGTTTGTTTTATTTTGCAATATTTAACATATTTTCATATGAAAAATACACTCGCGGGATTTTATTGCCAAGGAAACCGGCAGAAGGAAGTGACGTATTTCAGCGTCAGCTTCTTCCGCTCTCTTTTCGTTGAGGCTCAGCTTGCGGCCGGGTGGGTACACGTTTTGTCCAGTACCTATTTATTGATTTTTAATGACTGTTGAGTTGTTGAATGTGATTAAAACAATATTTTGCTCGTCTTATATCGACATTAAATGTGTGTTCAATATTACTGGCTCAGTTCGAACGCAGAAAATAGAGAAACTTGTGACTGAGTTTCACGCTAATGGTCCGCATGTGGCGAGGCCCCGCACCGAGTCTACTCTGTTGCTAACATTAGCTAACATGTCGTTAGCTGCTGACCAAAAGACGGCTCAAACGTTCACGATTCACAGTATATAGCGGATAAGAAACGGTGGCGATACAACCTTTCCACATATCATGAATGTGTATGATAGGTGTCTGTGTCGTTGACTTGCTGTGTAAGATGCTGTCAGTCATCGTGTGGTCAACGAGTTAGCTAACAGCTAAACTTTGGGCTAACGGCATTTTTCTTTCTCAGCCTGCAAACATGCAGATCTTCGTGAAGACGTTGACGGGGAAGACCATCACCCTTGAGGTTGAGCCCAGCGACACTATCGAAAATGTCAAGGCAAAGATCCAGGATAAGGAAGGTGAGCTGACGCAAGTCTCGACTGTTGGATAGAAATTTATTCTGCATGCCTTTTCAAATGGGTATATACTCATTCTTATATAAGCCGATATTTACCCGCAGATATACAAATTTAAAATAATTGTGCCAGAACAGTGTGTAAAAGTGAACTCTAAGGTACTCCTCTTTGGAGAAAGCTAATAGAGTTGGTCTGATGGGTGGCTGGACTTCTGGCCCGGTAGACAATCTGCTACGCTTTCATGCATGTAATTGATCAATATTTTTTGAAAGCGGAAATAAGTTTGTAAGCAGGTAGGTCCTCGCGGATAATAATAGTTATGTTTGACGTGTGAATAATGGCCTGTCTCCTCAGTTACTTGAAATCTGTAGGGTTGGGTATTGCTTATAAATATTATGACATCAGTACCAATACCAAGTACCCTTATAAGTGATACTTAGACCAATAGGATATTTGATTTGATGTATTTTTTCTACTTCATTTGTACCCATCATGTTAATGGCAGCCTTCCTGAAATAATGTATACGGCTCTTGTGCCTTTACTTTTTACCAGACCACACTGGTGTGAGTATACACATACTTTCAAATGTTTTTGGTGACTGAACAACCAACTCAGACAGACTCAATGGGTTGTAAATGCTTCTGTAGTGGGTCAGTCATTAACTTGAAGAATGCTTGTCATGATTAATGTGAGTAAAACATAGAAAATAATTTTTTCCTTTCAATCTGGGTTCAAAATTGATCAAATGCAGGCATTATTTCAATCGATATATGTAGGGTGTCAAGTCCCAATACATCTCTCTTGTACATAAATGTAAAGTTGTTCATGGCTAACCCAAAAGTACTTGTAGTTTGATCAAGTTTTGTTGATTGCAGGAATTCCCCCTGATCAGCAGCGTCTGATCTTCGCTGGCAAACAGCTGGAGGATGGACGCACACTGTCAGACTACAACATCCAGAAAGGTAAAAGATCATTCAAAACAAGGTCACATGACCACTGCAAAAGCTTTTTAATAAGTTTAAACAGGAGTCTTCCAGAAGTCTTAATGATGATGGCGCATCAGAAATTGTACTACTAAGAGGCAGATTTCTATTGCAATGTTTGCGGATATGACAGAACTTGACATTGACATGAAGATGTCTTAACTTCCCACCAGAATCCACTCTGCATCTGGTTCTGCGTCTGCGTGGTGGCATCATTGAGCCTTCACTCAGACAGCTGGCCCAGAAGTACAACTGCGACAAGATGATCTGCCGCAAGTAAGTTTTGAAAATCAATAACACTAACTGATTTATTGTTATCCCATTGTGTGTTCTGCTGTTACTCACAGTGAAATGGTAGGTCAAAGTTTGGGCTAAAACGTTTTAAATAACACAGAAAAAAGTGTGCTGTGGTCTGTAAGAGTTTATCATTTGAAGGGTGTTCTGGTTATTTTGTGTAAACATAGGCTGAAATGACAGCATTTATGGGCAGTTAATAGGCTCTAATTTATATCCCTCCTCAAATTCATTAATGGAATTTACAACTAGTTATTGAATGACTATGGGGTTGTTAGTGTCTAAGTATTTCAGCATTTACCCAGTGTTTCACATGCAGGTTTAGGTTTAGGATGAGAGCTGATATAGAAGCTCAGATTTAGATTTTTGTGTTTTTCTTCCTGGGTGTCCTAAGAACTGTATGATCTGCTTTTGAATACTTAAGAACTCATAGTTGAGAATTTTTCCTCTAGTTGACACCTGACCACTTGTTTTGCAGGTGCTATGCTCGTCTGCACCCCCGTGCTGTCAACTGCCGCAAGAAGAAGTGCGGACACACCAACAACCTTCGCCCCAAGAAGAAGCTGAAGTAGACGTTTCAAATGAATTGGCTCTCAAGGCCATTTTGTGTTAAAATAAATGTAAAACAACAATGCTGCTTGTCTAACTTGTATTATTCAGTGGCAGGAGAAAGTAACAAGACTGACTGCAACCAGATGAAGCTGGTGCACTAAACTTGAGTTACTGTTTGCCAAATGTTCCCATATTCAAAGGTTTTCATGACAAGAGGTTGGCAAGTAGTACACGTCAGAAGCCTGTTCATGGAGTTATCTGGGTAATTCAATAAACATGCTGCATGGAACTGGCGCTGGTTGAAACTAACAGTGGGTGCACTCAGAAATGTGACAGGCACAGTGCCGGTTTGTACTGGTTGGCCATGGTTTCTACTTTATTTCAATTTGGCACAAAAAGCAGCACATGCCGTTTGTGTTAGCCTGAATTGTCAGGATTGTGCAGCACAATCAAAATACCACGTGTTCCAAATGCATCATTAACGATTCAAACTAATGAACACATTTTGCATGGCTGCTGGTGGCCAAATCCAAGTGAGAAAAATACTGAACTGTCTCTGCCAACGCTAAAAAGCTGTTAAAAGATGTTTATCACAGCATTTCCAACACCCACTGCTGTTTATCAGCTGACAGAAAATGTCATACCTGCTGCCTCACGCCAACTGTGCTCTCTTTTAAAGAGGTTTGCCCACATAGTTAATGCTACATAACAAGTAACATGGCTAAGTCACAACCACTGCTCACCAGAAATTGCCAGCTCAAAACAGTTGATGCTGACTGACAAACTATTTTCATTATGTTACATGCTGAATACCAAAATCTCAGTTAAGTAATCTTTCAGGGTGCCTACAAGTCCTTTAAAGTCATTTGTCAAATTCACATGTACTAAAACTAGCCTTAAAAGTATGAAATAGTCTTAAAGTCTTGTTTGGGAAGGTCTTAAATATTTATTTATTGAATGCTGTAGGCATGGTCTAAAACTGATTCAACTGCAAAATGCCTGTACATTTGTTCTTTGGTGATATCAATGATTTAAGCATAAAAATTGGTATTCTGTGTTAATATAGCTTCACCTAGCTGTAGGACAGTTGTATTGATTAATATGAACAGTTTTTCACATGTATACCATAAATGTATTTGGACAAATGTTCATAAACTGAACAAGTTGGTAATTTTGCCTCATTTATAATTCTGAATTGACATCTGTGTACTCTAAATATTGACTATAGTCTCACACTTAACAAGTTTAATTGCAACATTGCCTTTAAATTTAAATTAAATGCCATTAAAAAGTTTTGCATTTAACTTGCTGATACATGTAGACACCTTGTAAAATACCCGTAAAGGAAAACAATCATGAAAGTGCAGGAATTACACAACAAAACCATCCCCAACATACAAGAACCACAGTGGTGACTGCATGACTGAGTTTTAATGTTAAACAGTTCTATACAAATATAAGGAACTCATCTCACGTTGTCAAATTCCGTACAAACACCCGCTGTCCTCAATTCTCGTGAAACAACGAAAGCATGACACTTAAACACCGGTTAACCATTTTCCTCTTGTTTTTCAACACTCAAATGAAACTAAAGTTTGTTGAGGTATTTTAAGTCGTACTGAAAGGTCAACCGTTTCAAACACGGAGCAAAGAGCAGTTGTTCTAAAGATAAATTTAAAAATCTGATGGAGATGAGCTTCAACTTCACACAGAAGTTTGTTTATTCCAGTTGAAGTGACTTCAGCATGACTGGTGCATCTTTGGTTCTGCATTCTCTCTTGTAGCTGGCAACAGATGTTTTTTTAAAAGGCCTTATTCCAGTGTATTTAAGGAAGAACCCACACAGATACTAAAACATTTTCTGTTTATTGCTGTTGTGGTTTGAGCGTTTTTTTTGTGGTGTGAGCAATGACCCTCAACCTGCCTCTATTATTCATGCTTAGCAGGTGATTTCCTTCATTTCCCAGAATGTATTTGGCTCTCTCTTCTAAAATTTAGCCCTCTCTACTGTCTCCGCAGTGGTCAGACATCTGGTGGAAAATTTTGTCTTACAGTTAGAGGACAGGTTACCTGCCCCCCTTTTCTGTTATACATGAACGCCTCCTAATACATTTCAATAGTGTTACGTGCTTTCTTGATACACTGGAATAAGGCTGTTGTGAAGCAAAGTGTTTCTGACATCAACCATGAGGAGCTGAGGAGCTGATGGCCTCCGATGCATTTTCTTCATGCTTGATTAAAGGCTGGTACTAAACTGTCACAATCTGGTGAAGCCATGAAAAAAAAAAGACCACAGCTGTGAAGAAAAAGCACTGATGTTAAAATATGAGAACAGGCCTTAACAGAGCTCACGTTACCTACAAATTACTTGTATTAACTATGAACAGGCATCTATGCTATAAACTTTATTGCTAATTCAGAGATGCTTGCACGTAGCAGCTGATGTCAGAACTCCCAGATAGTGTAGTAACTTCTCAAAATGGTGTTAAACTGAAGGTAAAATAAAACCTCTCAGACTGGGTTGCACCAACAAAGATTAATTTAATCTAAGATTAGTTCCAGAGTTTGGGAAAACTGGGTTCAGAATGAGAAAGTCCAGATTTTAAAAATAAATAGAGCTCCATTGCACAATTAAAAACTAATCTCTGTTCAGTAAATCAAAGATTATGGATGTAAATCAAAATTAAACAGAGCAATATGGAGATGCTGAATGATAAATACATTTTTAAAAATCTATTTGAGAGCCGTTAGGACAAAGTAAGACGGAGGGAAACTTAACAAAACATGAGTCTACATTGTTTGCTAGCTACCTAAAAAGTTAGTTGGCCTAATTATGATGGCTCGGAGGAATAATGGAGGAATATGGCCAAATAATAAAAGTGGCAAATTGTTTTAACTGATTCAGTGGTTGAGCTGGAGAAAAAGAAAGAGACACATTATACATCCGAGTTTGCTTTATTCAAGGAACTTGATTATTTTTCTCTACAAATCTGGCTTAGAGTGAAAACTTTTTGGGTTTAAAAATGATCTTGTTGGTGCAACCCAGCCTTAATGTGATCAATACTAGCATAATGCAGTAGCACTATATTATAACAGGTATTGTATTGGGCTTATTGAATTGTGGAGATACTTATTATTAAAATCTAACACAAATAATTGCAGATGATTGTAATAATGGGTGCTAGTACATTATCTGGTAGTTTATTACATTAACAGATTGCATTATGACCTGTTTTAAATCACATTTTGACGTGTTATTATCATCCCGGCAGTTACTGCATCATCAGCTGCAAAAGACTGCACCTTATTTGTACCTATATTACTGTCATATGAAGAAATCAATAACTCATCAGGGGGCGAGAAGCAAAGATCAATAGATATTGTGCATCAGAAGTTCACATACAAAGCTGACAGACAAGTCAATTAAGTACCCACGTTCTAAAACTACTGCAGTTGTGCTTTTTAACTCGAGCAGTCTCCGTCTGCACGCTGCTAAGTATTGTGCACGCACACACACATACACACACAGCTTCACATTCCTTGGCAGGTCCGGGGCCTCTGCAGAGCTCATGCAGTGCTCTCATAGTGATCTATGCTCTGCGGCTCCGCTGAGCCTTTCTCTAGGGTTATTATTACTATAATGGTAAATGGTAGTGTTGAGCAACACAGAAAAAGTACATAAAGCAGAACTGGATCATTTTGTGAACGCTGACAAATGTAAACAAAATAAAACTTGGCACAAACATTATCAAGTGCAACCTCAGGTTCAATTCAACAACATCAGGGTGGGAAAGCAGCGTCTCCGTCTGTCCACGGGCCACAGTGACACGTCAGGACCTTTCCTTCACATGCTGATCCACCTGTCAAAGCGGCCTGATGGAGACGACAAACCTACCAGCCGCAGCTCAAATTTATCAGCATTTTGGCTGGCAGCCACTGCTGATTTCCCATCCTGACTGTGAGTAACCCATCGATGAACATGAATAATAGAATAAGTGGTGAGAAAGAGCAGTCCTCATAAAACATGAACAAAAAAATGTTCGTACGCTGGCAATCCTCAGAGGACAGAATATGAGCAGGTTGTTGCATCTCTGAGATTCTTGATGTTCTGGCTGGTGTGAGGCCAGTCCAGGCTGCTGATGGTGAACTGGAGCTGATTTTATTCAGGGTTTTTGTCTCCATGTGTCCTTACCCCGACCAAACTCCCACTGTGTGCATCTCCACAGTGTTGAGGGATGGATGACACCAGCGTGAACTCAAGGTTGATATTGTGTAGAAGCAGACATGTTACTCCGATAGCTCATCTCGATTTTGTCTCAGCTCTCTGTTACCTGCAGTCACTTCTGAGATCTACCAATAATGTGAAAACGCAGATCTAAAAGCCTTTTTCATTCAGGGCTCAGAGTGTTAATTTAATGTGTCACAGTCTTTTGCCAAACTGCAGTGAACAGAACAGACTGACGCTTTGTTGTTTCTCTAAACCAAATGTTCAGAATTATGATAAATATTTGTGTTTGGTGCAGTTGTAAAAATTACCAAATCAATTCCAAAAAACAAGTGAGGTTGTGTGAAACAAATCATAGAAGAATACAATGCAGATTCTTTTCAACCTATACTCAACTGAGTACAGTACAAAGACAAGATACTGAATGTTCAAACTGAAAACTGAAACAACTGCTGCCATCCAGACGTCTTTTTCAGAGATGTCCCAGCTTATTTCAGCAAAACAATGCCAGGACAGATTCTGCACGTTACAACAGCCTGGCTTTGTAGAAAAAGAGTTTGGGTACTAGACTGGCCTGCCTGCAGTCCAGACCTGTCTAGTTGAAAATGTGTGGTGTATTATGAAGCACATAATACAACGACAGAGACCCCAGACTGTTGAGCACCTGCATATATCAAGAAAGAACAATACACGACTTCAAACCTTCAAAAATTTGTGTCCTCAGTTCCCAAACGCTGACTGAGTGTTGTTAATAGGAAAGGTGATAATGGAACATGTTGCAGGTGTTAACAAAAAACAGATGATCAGTTTGAACAGTAAATATCTCGTCTTTGTACTGTATTCACTTTGATATAGGTCAGAAAGGATTTGCACATCACTGCATTCTGTTCTTATTTACGTTTTACACAGCCTTTACACAACTTTTTAGGAATTGGGGTTGTAACTGTCCGTTAAACTTTATTTTTCAGCCTCCTCAAGTGCTGATGTGAGCCCTGCTGTTACAGGACTTCAGTTTTACTGTCTGTGCCCAGACACGGTTGAGTGGTTGAGACCTCCAGCTCTGCAGGAAAACAGCACCACTGGCTTTTATTAAACTCAGTCGGACCATTATCTTTTGATTCTTTCCTAGTTTTACTGCTTCTCTAGATACACTAATAAAGGTGGATTGCCCACTCTGCATTAAATTAAGAACATCACACAAAAACACTGAAAATCCTGTGATACCTGTTGGAAATGTCTACTTTTGCAAAATAGCAACCTTGGAATCAGTTTTTTTTCTGCCAGACCTGTTTAAAGGTGCTTTGTGTATCATTTGCAATCAATACATCTTTGCCTTAGTCCTTTTGAGACACCAGTATAATTACCATTAACAACTGAGACCATCACTGAAAAGACTAGCAGCTTCAAACAGCCACTACTCAGCATTTTACATTGTAAACCACCAGGTCAGAGTTTGACAAAATACACTGGATGGGTATGGTACTGAAAAGAGGAGGAGGAGGGTGCTGTTCTTCCAGAGAAAACGGATCTTTCAGAGTTGTCAGTGATGTCAGATGGTGAAAAATACAGAAGCCTTGAGAGGCAGACAAAAAACTCTTCAGATCCATCTTTTTAAGTCTGATGTTTTATCTCCTTATTTATGACTTAGGAGCAGGTGTACAGAAAAATTTAGCCAGGAAAATCTGTCTAAGTTGCTTACATTTTTTTTTTTCATCTGTGAAACAAATGGGGGGAAATATTCTGCCAAGTAAAAAAAAATAAAATAAAAAATCACCTGATGACAGTGTGTGTTCTTACAACACTCATTTCAGTCACAAGAGGCTGAAGTGCACATCTGCCCCAAGTTCTAAACAGGACTACAAACATTCACGTTTTCTCCCAGGTGAGTTTTAATTTCTTAATGCACACTAAACATAAGATACACACACTGTATTTATCAGTGGTTCCCAAATGGTGTGCCTTGTAATTTTGTGACAACCACACATTATTATTGAAATATACAACCATATATACAACCATTTCAAGTTCTTTGTGTGCATTAATTTCCAAATATAGAGATGTTTTCAACACCACAAACCAAATGCCATCTTGTCCCATTATACTGGAGAGAGGGCAGACATCTCTGTGGCTGATATCTCCAGAACTCTTCAACTCACACCAAAACTATCAAGAGGGATAAATGACACTAGAGGCCAGAGGAGAAGTATGTATTTTTGATTTGGGGGTGAACTTTTCCTTAAGTCATAAACACAGGTGAAACAAAAACAATTTAGACCAGACTTAAGAAAAGGATCACCATTTTTTCACTTGCCTCTCAGGGCTTCTGAAGCAAAGTAATAACCTGGTGTAAAAATGCAGCTGCTGGGGATTATGATATGGAAAAACAAGTGGTAGCAGCCAATTAGACCAAGTACCAGCTGTTTATGATAATTATACCAAAGCTGCAGTATCAATGCTGTACAGTGCAGATGTTTTTGTTTGTACAAAGCACCTTTAAGTGGTTTCTGATACCTGCTGTTTACCTGCACTGATCTTAAAGAAAAAAAAAACAGATCCATGGAGGTAAACACCTGCACAATTTTCTCCACGTTGCTTTGATTGTTGCTCTGCTGACACTCCAGTAAAACACCAATCAAGACCACATGGGTGGAATCAGCGCTGACTGTGGAGATGCAGCCCAACCGCCGCTGCGGCTATTTGTCGATGAGCTTCGCCAGACTCTGTCTCAGGTCGTTTAGGTCGCCGATTTTGACGTCCAGAACATCGATGATACGTCGGACCTCAACCTCCGCCTGCTCCTGCTCCTCCCGGCTGGAGGCCAGCGTCTTCTCTGCACTGTGAACCTGCTCCTCCAGCTCTGTGTTTCGTCTCTCTACGTCCTGGAGACAGATTCACTGTCGTTAGTACAGTTTTCTCATTTGGCTGTATTTCTTCATGTGTTACTGTCCAGGCTGCATGTTCTTTGTATTTTTGTGACATTTGCATGAGTCACCAGTGCTCTTAAACATTTATAATGTACCTTTGTGTGGAATACAC
>JAJHUR010084592.1:0-19737 GCA_027495735.1 Lutjanus campechanus
TTTGAATTGCTTTTAAGTTTTTATGTTTTGTTTTTAAAGCACTTAGTAATTTAGAATTTCCTCCATCGCAACATTTAAATAACATCGAGTCCCTTTTTTCAAATGAAGCTTTTAAAGCTTGATGAAGTCTGTCCTTGTTTATTATGTATTATTCTTTGTTTTAAAAGCACTTCAAATTATGGGAGAAATGTGTAAAGTATATATGAATTCCTAATATCAAATGGCTCGATATATACAAGTAACTTTTCCTCAGGAACAGATTTTTCATCACTGACCTTCTCACACTGATATTTGACACATGCACCCTTGAAATCATGATAGCACTCAAGAGCATATGGCCTTACCTCTAATCCCATGCACATCGCCCTTTAATCTTTCACTTTCTCCGACCACATTTTGCCATCTGGCCAAGACATTCAAACCAACGGCCTGCTGCTCATGCTCACACACACATACACATACACTTTTCTACACTGTAACAGTGGTGATGATTCGTTTGCCATCAGTTTGATCATGCAAATTAAACATTGTTTTTCATCGTGTCTTTTTTGTCTCGTTACGTCTTTCTTGTCTTTTGCATCGTTTTTCGTGTCGTTAGATCTATTTCGTCTTGTTATGTTGTTTTTGTCATCTTCTACATAGTTTTTAGTCTTGTTGCATTTTTAGTCTTGTTTCGTCTTTTACGTTGTTTTGTCTTGTAACGTCTTTTTTGTCTTTTACCGTGTTTTTCATCTTGTTACTTTTTTGGTCATTTATTTAGGAAGGAATTGTCTTTTCTATGCGTTATTGTTCCATCCATTTAAATTTGAATCAGTCTTATTGTTGGGCAGTGCACAATGATCCAAAATAAAAATTAATAATTCCACTCAAGTGTATTAACCTAATGTAATGAGCCTGTATTTAAAACATAAGGAGCAGAAAATACAGACATTTGTGTTCAAATGTAAGGAGTAACAGCAAAAGGTTGTCAGAAAAATGAATACTCAAGTAAAGTACAGATACCCGAAAAGTGTGCTGAAGTACAGTAACAGAGTATTTGTATTTAGTTACTTCCCACTTCTGGTAAGTCCTAATGAAAGCCACACGATCCTCCTTCTGTTTCTGTTGGGGAGTTGACTTACAGTAGTGACCTTGTGACACTGATGAGTATTTATTCTCCATTAAAGTGGCATGCCATTAATTAAACCACAGGTTGATCAATTAACACAAAAGGCAGCGACTCGAGACCATTTGGAAACACAATTGATTACATGGCATCCTCCCTCCTCCTGTAAGCCATCTTCATGTCACTAATGTCACGACGCTTATCTGCAGCACACAAGCTTGCATTCAAATTACAGTGGCGTCCTACAGAAACCTTGTATTTTCATCGCTGTTACACCTAATAGCCTCAAAACATGCGAAATAATAAGAAGGGCGCTGGTGTTTACGGCCAAGGCAAAGAATTAAATCCCTGAAAGCGTTCTCTCTTTTCTATAAGGAAATAAATGCATTCTGATAACAGGCATCTTAACGCAGAAACACATCATCCCAGTGTCCTCCTGAGCCTCATGTTCGTCCACAAAGCGCCTCCATAACTGAATTCACGGGACATCCACACTTTGAATAAATTGCCTCGCACTCCATAAATTTTCCCAGATGCTAAGAGTCACTTTGAGAACAGGGCGAGGGTTTGTGGCGGCTGTGAGGGTGATGAGAATAAGAAGAAGATGGAGTTCAACAGATAAAGAGTGTAAAGTGCAAAAGGAAAAAACATAATATCTACTAAGGACAGTCATAAACTTTACTCCCCACACTGCTCCACTGAGATCAAATATATACTTTCCCTCAGACACCTTCTGAACATATTGGGACATTAAAACTTCAAAATAAAAGCCTATGGGATGAGAGTATCCAGCCCATTTTTATTCCAGGTTGCCAAAAATACTGAAGTTCTGTCACGTCCCTTTAACGTCTCATACAGACGCTCAGTCTCTATGATGCCTTTCTGCCAGAAAGACTTTCTAAAATTTGTTTAATGTTGTGAAATGGTTGTAGCTTTGTTAAGTTTAGGCACCAAAGCCACATGGGCAGGTTTAGGAAACGTACATGGAACATTACATTATGTGGGTTAAAATACTGTAAATATGTTACGTTACATAATGTACTTACCTAAGTCACGTAATATAACTGACGTAAATGGCGGATGTCACATACATAACATTATGTATGATAAAATAAGTATGTCATGATACATGTTAACATGCATTTTAATGTCTTGTTACGTCTTTTCTGTTGTTTTTTCATCTTGCAACATCTTTTTTGTCTTGTTGTATCTTCATGTTTAATGTCTTGTTACATTTCTTGAATCTCTTCACGTTGTTTTTAGTCCTGTTACATCTTAAGAGTCATAAGTTACAGAACTTACATTAGAAACATGTTGGTGCAACATGGTGGACTCCATTAAAGAGGACCTGCAACCTCTGTAGATATAAACAGCTGATTCTGAGGTAACAAAACAGTTCTTGTGATTATACACTAATGCCTTTATAAATATGAATAATACCTTCCATTTCCGCCATATTCTGCCAGTAAACCCCTGTAAATCTTACACACCGGACCTTTAAAGACAGATCAGATGGAATAAGGTATACAATAAATATTTAATCAATCAAACTGCATCATAACTTTTATATCAGAGCTGAACTCAGTGGCTGAAATATCAATATTTCAGAATAAGGCTGACTGCAGTGTTTTTACAGCAGTCCTGTTGCTGTGTGTCTATGCTTAAGATTGATTTTGAATAATAGATTTTTTTTAATCACTGCTAACCACACTGACTCTTTTTGATGTAATCAGCCTGTTGAAGTTACAGACACTCCTTCTAGAAACATGACATTATAGGATCAGTCAGGACATTAGTCAATGACCATTATGGCTCCACTTCTATCACTGTATCAGGTTTGGAAAAAGAAAACTGACAGTGTGATTATGTGAAACAGTAAAAGAGTTATCAGGTATTTTAACTGGGCCAATGATGAAGGGTTCTATACTGCCCTATACCTGCACAGTGCACGATGAGGGCGTTAAAAGGACATGTAGCTGGGGGTAAGTCTACCATTAAACAACAGTTGGAAAGCAAATAGTTTTGCTAACAAACAAATAATAAAGAAAAAACAAGCCAAAAAAAAAACATAATCCCTGTTTGGGATGGATGTTCATGAGTGTTTAAATTGAAGAAGCTTGTAGTTTATTCATAGCTAACTTTGAATAATACATTAATCCATTACTGGCTCAACTAAGCCCAGAAATAATGGAATTATACCCTCCACTAAATCGTCAAAGTGAATTGAATGGTAATTCACTGGGCAGTGAGAAGGACTTTTTGTTCCGTGACACTATGAGAACATGATGATACAGTCTGCCAAAAAAAAAGCTACTTACGGTACACGTCACATAACCGGAACGAGCTTCTGTGTGTGACCAGAACGTTAATATGATCTGTAGATAATAAACCTGGTGCCCGTAAACCTCAGTCATAAACACTGGTAATTCATTAAAAAGGCACCACAATTTACCTTAAAGGGACAGTTCACCACAAAATCAAATATACGTAGTTTCCCCCGGGCCTGTAGTGCTAGTTGCAGAGTTGCAGAATTGTGGAGATATGAGCCATAAAGATGTCTGCCTTCTCGCCGATATAATGTATTTTTGGCGCTTTACCACAAGCCAAGTGTCATTTAGTTCCATTACATTGGAGAGAAGGTGGACATTTCTGCTGCTGATATTTCCAAAACTCAGCAATTCACACCAAAAAGATCTATATGGATAATTAGCACTAAAGGCCAGAGGAAAATATAAATTTATTATAACTTTTGCCATTCAGCGTGGTTTCCTGGCTCCTTCCCAGGTTGTTTCTGTTTGTATGATAATTTTTGTTAAAATATGATCATTTTGAGACACCCATGTAATGCAATTAGTAGCGCATGTGCCCCGTGTACGGAGGTTATCAGTCCGCTGCAGTGGTCGCTGGTTCGACTCCCACCAGTTGCCCATTTACTTCGTGTCACCCCCTCTCTCTCTACCCCCTTTTCCTGTCATATCTTCAGCTCAAAGGCAAAATGCCCCCAAAAATTGATGAAATTGCTGTATTTTGCATCTGGCAATACTGGCAGGCAGCGGTACTAACCAGGTGGCTAAGTGCTAACTGCTGCAAACTTTAACTGTTAGCTGCCAATGCAGGGGAGTGGAACTGGGTTCAGCAAACTTCTAGTGAACACTGCCAGACCAAATCCAGCCTCTGAAACCAACAGGGAATACAGTACTGAGGTAATTTACAGAGTTTCCTGATGGAGAGACAGATTTAATTGTTGCTAGAGCAGCTAAGTGCTAACTGCTATCAACTGTAACCATTAGCTGCCATTGCAGGCAGTGGAACTGGGCTTAGCAAATTCCTAGTGAACACAGCCAGACCAAACACTGCCTCCAAGAGTGACAGGGAATACAGTACTGAGGTAATTTAATGTGTTTCAGCTTTAACTGTTGCTAAAGTTGCTAACCGGCACCTTTCACCAGCTCAGTCAACCATGGAACTAGCTGACTCAGCCCCAAGAGCCAAATGCAGCAGGAAAACCACCTCAGTACTGTATTCCCTGTTGTCAAACTGGCCTCTTTTAGTACTGGAGGTTGTTTTTGTCTGGGTCAGGCGGTGTTCTCTGAGAGCCTCCAGTCTGGGAAGAGTCAAATAATATGACTGCTCTCCTTAATTCATCCGTGGGATGCTATAGCTGCATCGCAGGTTGTCGTAACGCACATTCCGCGTTATAAGGCCACTGTAAACACCAATCAGTGTCAGTGACAAGTCTCCAACTAGTTGCCTGTTTTAAGAAACGTAAGCAATAAGTACTACTACTAGCTGTTTCATGGGAACTTTAAAGCAAAGCCAGGGTTAAAAGTACCAGCACAGTGGACACTTAATGCCTGTCACAGCTAAGATTTGACCAGTGTATATTGTTGATGGTCAATAAAGTCAATACTGGCTTTTTATTAAGATATTGACATGAGCTAATCAGTGTTATCTACCTCTCATGTCATCTGGTATCGACCTTCAAAATCCCATATCAGTCATATGCCTCCTCTCATCGTGTGCTTAATCCTCTAGCGTTGCATGTCTTTGGTTATGGCTGGTGCAAGGGCAATGGGAGTGCTTTAATCGGGTCCTCCCTTCCTCCTCCATTTCATTTCCCATGCCTATGCGAGAGACATGAAAGGAGGACAGGCCGGATCATTTTGGAGAGCTATTCCCTTTGTGGTAATGAGACAGAGCCAGCTCCAAGGTTAAGTAAAAAAAATGAGAAATTTCTGTTTCCCACTCGCTCATTCATCTTTTCAAGCAGAGTTCATTTGTAAGAAAATTGTTGAGACTGTTTTTTGTATGCATGCGGGGAAGCCTGTGAGTAATCAAGGTAAAATCAATAAAAGTTTAATGTTCCCTGAAGAAATGTCAACGTGTTTGTCCATTAAACCCCCTCCTCTTTTTTTTTTATTTAAAGGAATGTCTTGACTGAATCTATCCATCAATGAACTGACATGAGACACTTCCTCTGTCTGTAAAATGATGATGAAGGCAGTTTTGACGTAAAAAGGTTGTGTTACCCAAACACTGCAGGTTTGACCGGGATGATGAATCTTCGCTTGGAAGTAAATGAGAACCACTTACCCTGAAATCCACTGACCTGACCTTGAGAAAGGCCCTTAACCCCTTAGTTACTGCAGCTGTGCTGCTTTGTGAGCAAATCATGTTCCCTTTCTGCAGATTTTAAAAACCTAAATTCAAGCAAGATATGTCCACATTCTTGGAAATAAGGGTGTTGACTAGAACCATAAAGGGTTCTACAGCTTGTCTGCATTGGAGAAGCCTACCTAGAACCCAACATAAAGGGTTCACCTATGAAATGTTTCGCCCAGAGCCCCCTATGAGAGGTTCTACAAAGAACCCTATTAGCATGTAATGATTCCAACCAGAACTCTCTTTGGAGATTCTATCCAGAATTTTTCCACCTTCTAGGGGTGCTAATAAGAACCCACCCAGAGAGTTCTACCAAGAACCTTTCTGTTGGGTTTTATCCAGAACACACTCAGGGCGTCCTACTGAGAACCTTTTAATATTCCAAGAGTTTTATCTGTTTTATTTGGCTGTTCTGTCTGTTGACAAAAGAGTTCTTTAAGGATTCTAATAATCCTGAAGGGGTCTTTCTTCTAAAAGGGGTGAAAAAGATTATAATGGAACCCTTAGTTTTATTTATTTATTTATTTTTAAATGACAAACCCTTTCTTCAAAAGGGGGTTCTTCAGAAGCCAACAGTTCTGGTTAGAACCTCAGCCCTTCAAGGAAGAACCCTTTGGGAAACCCTATTTCTAAGAACGTAGATTTTATATGCATACCAGAGCTGGCAATTTGTCTGCACTATTAATATGTACTGACTGTGCAATATCAACATTTCACTCAGGTGTATTTTATATCAACCGTGTAATAGTGCAGTATTTTCTGTGTGAAATACTGTTTCCAAACTGGAAAGTCCAAAAGTCCAGATCAAACGAAGCAGGCGTGAAAGCACCCTGAGTTGCTCTTCAAAGTTAACTTTCAAACAAATGCTTCCCCTCTCGATCACTGACCTGTGGTCAGTTAAAGTCAGTTCAAGTGCCTGATTTATAGTATGTCCAGGTGCCCTTCCGGTCAGCCCCACCATCCTTCTAGTCAGTTCAAACAGCCTTGTCAATCGATCCAGGCATCATTGTAGTTGTGTCAGATTGGCAGTTGGCCCAGGCACACTTAAGAGTCAATACAAATCCCCCTTGGTTATCCTAGTTGCACCATTTTGTCAATCCATATGTCCAGTATCCTTTGAGTTGGTCTTAAAGGGACAGTTCACCAAAGAAATGAAAATTCAGTTATTCACTCACTCACTTTCATGCCGATTGAAGGTCAGGTTTAGTTTTTTTTTTATTCTGCAAAACACTGCTTGAGTTTCACTGGAAAACAGCATTGCAGAATCTCCAAAACAGTTGAAGTGAATGGTGACCAGTTTTCAAACGGAAAAAAGGTAAAATGCCTCCATACTGCACGTCTGGCGTAATCCAAGTCGGAGTGCACACACATGGCTCCAAGCTAAGCATCTATAGTGAAGATTTAGGCTAAAAACATGATGTAAATGGAGTCTTTCAAGTCAGCTTGGCATGTCCAGGGCTTTAGGAGACTTAGATTACACCAGACAAGCAGTATGGTGGCATTTCATGGATTTTTTTGGTTTGAAAACTGGTCACCATTCATTTAAATAGTTTGGCGCCATTTTCCAGTAAAACTCCAGTGGACGTTTGTGGACTAATAAACTAAACCTGACCTTCTTTCGGCCTCCCTAATCAGTCCAAATGCCCCTCTGGTCAGCCTCAGTGCCCTTCTTCTGTATTTGAAGCTGTTTCAGATGCCTCTGCAGATGGCCTTAGCACCCATCTACTCAGCTGAAACGCCCCTCTTGTCAGCTCAGGTGCTCCCCTCCCCTGCAGACTCTGTGCACAGCATTGTCAAACTGACACCGGACAGATCGCAGGTGTGATTGTGTGGAACTGTTTACAGAGTTCCAGACAGGGTGTTTGTCGAAAAAGAGCGTTCATGCTCAGCAAACCTTTGCCGGATAAATAAAGCGTAAAGAAAATCAACAGCAGCCGTTTCAATGGATATCAATCAGCTGGTGTATATCAACATCGTAAACTACTTGCAACATCTCCAAACTGTCTTCAAGGCCAGGAAATGTAGTTACAGTATCAGTGTCATAAAGCATATCCTCAGCTCCCTCTCCCTCCAGACAATGCCATCCATCAGTTTGGCTTGATCCATGAATTGTTTTCTGCTCCGTACTTAATGAGCCTGCAGTCTGGCAACAAGGAATCGACTCATCCTCATACTCTCCTATGGATTTCACCATCACAGACATTACAGATGGTTGACTCCTGATCATTTTTGTCATTGATTTTCTTCACAAGGCCAAATGTGGCACAGCAACAACGCAGGAGAAATGACCACATAAATCTGCCGTGATACATGCAGCGTGCAGGAGGTTCCACTCTGCAAAGTGTGCTCAGTCTGCAGCACAGACATAAGCGATCAGGAGAGCGAGGGTCATCCTGACAGTTTTGGGTGGAGTTGAAAAGAAAAGAGGGCTTTACTTAAAATGATGTTATAAGTTTGGAGTTTGAGTGAAGTTCTTGATCATTTTCATCATTTATCGACTCTTGTCGGTGCTTTTGTCATGATATTTGCATTTTTCTGGCATCTTAGGGCCTTCTTACACCTGAGAATCCAAAACAAGGTCCGACCCCAAGGTTAATTACGTTAAATTTGATCCAGTTTGTTTGGGTTTCTCATTGCAGTTTTGTATCTCTACTTGCAATTGATTGGTTTGTAGATGCGAGTGCGTCTGAGTTGGAGTGTTGTCTGTTCAGTTTCTCTCTCTTTCATCATCTTGGGAAGTAACTGAAAAATGTCTGAATTTTGTTGAAAGTTGTGTCCAACTGTATGTTTTTTTTTCAAATATTAGTTAAATATTTGGTCTCCTCCTCTCCCCACGTGCAACCGAGGCTCATATCCCTTTTCCCTTTTCCAGTTCTGATGATAGCTTGCCAGAACTTCCCGACCAAGACCACCTCTTTAGGTTCAGCCGTTTGATCCGTTTTTGTTTGTGGTTGCTTTTTTTAGTTGTTTGTGTGTTGTTTCAACACACCCTCGAGCAAAAAAACTGAAAAACTCAATCGCCACATACTCCCAAAATGGCATATGTTACAGGTAGCCAATACTGGCAACGACAGGCTTACCGGGCTTACCAACTGTTCAAAACTCAAGATTCTTTTCACGATTTATTCATCTCCACTAACTCACACACTGACCCACCTCCTCCCTGCCTGCTGCTAGCTCGTGCAAACTGCAAAGATAAAGCGAGACCACGTCTCACTTACGCCCTTATTCTAACAGTTTTTGTAGACCTGTATCAAGTTAATCACTGCTCTGTAAGAAAAGCAACTATTTCGGTGCTTGTTTCATTTCAATACACGTGCTCCCTGCCCCGAGCTGTCTGCACCACACTGCACGAATCGCTCACTGACTCACCCCCAAGTTCCACACCACAGTCAGTAACCATACATGAATGAGAATCACAAACTCTACAAAATTATTTATTTCATGATTTCATCAGGATTTAATCTGTTCGGTCCGATAACATTTGGAAAGTCTAGAGGAGCTGCTGCACGATTAAATAATTTAGTGGAGAACTAAACCAGAATTTAGCCGCCTGAAGTCTCTGGTGTGCGTGCTCCATGGGCACTCGGACCACATGATGGACTTCAGGACTTGAGGGACTTGAAAATTCTTTTTAGTGATTAACTCACTCAAACTTTTTTTTTTGGTAACATATTACATCACTGTTTTCACAATGAGTGTGTGTAGTTCTTCTTTGGAAGTTTTTTCCTCCCATAGATTCACTGTGAGATAAGATAAGTGAATAAAACAATTAATTGCAAGTGAAAAAAAAGGGGGAGTATAGACTCATTTGGCAAATATAAAATTTAAGATTGTTTATTATTAGCCTTTCTATCACTATGCAAGAAGAGACCATAAACACCTTGCCAGTGCCTTGCAAAAAGACACTCATCTAAGTATAAAAGGTTAATTAACTTAGTTTCATGAGTTCTCAGGGCTAATGTTCCTGGAAAAATACCAAGCATACAGATCTCTGGGCTCAAAGGGATTTCTTTGTGGATGAAATGACTCATACAAGCTTGACTCAGTAAAAAAAATCGAACTTCCACGTCTCCACATCCAAGTATTTTTTCTGGTTTTTACAGTTTACATACATTTCTGCAGTACGTTTCTTTTTATCTTGCAGTTTTTTAATTAGTCGGGAATAATTGTACAATAAGTGTATAATTTAATATCAAAATAGATTCCCATCATACTTGGTTGCAGGTCTCTCTCTCTCTTCCACAAGAAGAACTGAGAAAAAAGCAGATCTACTCCTGCAAGGACAAACATTAATCTCCCCTCACACACTGAGGGGACTACGAAGCAAGAAGAGCATTTATTATTCTGTATAGCACATTTCATTACAGGTAAAGTACTTTACATTAAAATGCACACAACAAAAAGCAATATGCACACAGAAAAATGTAATACATAAAATACAAATAAAGGAACGACAGCGAAAAAGCAAACATGCATTAGAGACAGCACAAGCCCAAACGGAGAGGAGGACAGTTTGTGTGGGAGGGAAAGGTAAAGAGTTGTGGGTTTACTGCCACTCTTCTCTGAAGTGGAAATTTCCCTGGAGGAAATCAGCGAGAAAGTAGAAACCATTTATGTGTTCAGTCCTCCCTATTGCGAAGAAATTATCCCGTACAAAACCCCCACATTTCTGAGAGCCGAGCCACCTTGACCTTCACCGCGCTCTACCTGTTGTAAAGCCTCTCAATTTGCAGCCCATTTTGCTGGATATAAAAGTGGAGCGAGCTCGAGCGTCAGAGAATAACATGCACTGACATATCCATGAATTCCAATGAAAAACAAACAGACACAAGCATCCAGGTTGCTTTACTGGTAAACTTAAGAAGTAACAGGACATTTCTGGGTTTAATGTTCAAAGTAAAAAAAAACAAGTCTGACTCTCCAACCTGCACGGCTTTCACACAAAGTCAACCAATGTGCGTCATTGTAGCAGCAACTCCAACTTATTTTTGTCACGTTTTTCATCGACAGTTTATTAATTGCAATTCTACAAATGTAACTGAGATGCTGATCTGTCCTTGAGGCCTGGTGCACGTGGCCGAGCAGCGTGGTGAAAAAACCCCCACAGTGCAGGAGAAAGAGAAAAAGTGTGGAGCAAAGTGCCACAAAATGTTGTAAAAATTAGATATCTTCACAAGCGATTGATGTGATTGGTGTCAAAAAAAAAAAAGAGATAAGCAGTGCCGCCCTCAGCATTTCATATCACAAGTAGCACCAACAACTGATCAAAATACACAGAGCATACGATGGACCGGGGGGGCTGAGCCATACTAATTAACATACTGTACAAAAACACAAACTTTATAACTTTCTTGACTGATTTGGGTGAAACTGGATCATATTTTAGGGAGGAAATGCTTTCTGGTTTTCCCTCTGATGTCGTCCAGCTACTCAGCTTTAACTGCTGGTGGCGGGAAACCAAACAGGGCACAGCGGCTTCCCAGTGAACCCAGTCAGACTGAGATGAAGACAGAGAATACATCAATAGCTTTACTTGTTGCTTAAGTATACAACTATTGTTAGCTCAGTTAGTCGCGCAGCTAAGTCAGCTGACTGCTGACTCAGCCCCGGGGTGCGAGGAACCAAACTCTGCAAGCAACACATCTTTTACTGTCGTGTTTGGTCCCAGTCTCGCCATGTTCACCAGGAGCTCCCAGTCTGGGCAGAGTCAGCTGGGTTAAGACCCCAATCAGACAACGTGCAGTTTTGGCAAGCGAGAGGCGTCTTTCTCCAGCGTTTTGTGTTGATTGGACAACCTCAGGTTTTAACAGGAGCTTCCTGAGCACCTCACTTCAGAGCAGAAAAGCGTCCAATGTCATTTGCATTTTTCTTAAAATTGAGAGACAAACTTTCCGTGGTGGTGAGGACAAAGTTTACACTTCCTCAGGAGGACTCATGAAAGATAAATTGCTGGGGGCTGTTTCTGGATACCAGGAACTAAATGATTTTTACCAACTGTATCTGAACAGAAAACAGCAGCCTGGAGGCAAATTAGTGCCCTGAGATTTCAGGCAAGTTGTTTTCATTCATTTAAACTTTACTAACAAATGTTAACACACAGTTAACGGTTTGTGTTGTGAAAATGTGCTCTGATGTGTGTTTCCAGGAGGAGATTTTTGTTAAAGGTGTTCAATGTATTTCTGGTTCCTTTGAATGTATAATATTGTTTTTTGTGAGATTACAGTAGTTCCTCCAACATACACGTGGAGATGACTGCTGTTTATAAAGTGAGGATCAGATGAAATAAATACTGAACTGAGACCACAGCACTGAGGTATTATGTTTTTTTTTTAATTACAGCAGTTTACAAGATATATTGTACATGTTAAAACTCTCCTTTGGGCCTAATTAAGAAGCACACTGATGTTTTCTTTTTTTTTCCAAAGAACTTATAGAACAAGGAGACTCAGGAGACTGAGGGTTTGATTGTTCGTTTGTTTTTGCACTTGTCCTTTGTCCTGCCAGTAGAGGTTTTTCAGTTTTTCATCAGTCAAATCGGAAATGTCACCTTGTTTTTTTAGTTGGTCTGTTGTGGTTTATTTAACAGAAATGTGTATAGAGTACAAAATGTCTGCTAGGGTATATATATAAAGGGACATTTAAAAAGTCCCTCATAAAAAAACAGTTAATTAGATTAATTAACTGCAGTTTAACAAACAAGTGGATGGTAAAGCCGTTGCACGACTACAACTACAGCTTCAGTAATGTGTTTAGTTACACAGTGAGCCACAGTGAAGATGTGATTGAGAGAGACAGTCAGTGTCTCTGTGTTCCTCTCACACTGGTCAACGGACAGATAAGGCAAACAGACAGTTCAATGAGCAAAACAATAAGAGTTCAAACAAGAAGAAGGAGGAGGATTAAAGACCGAACAACACACAGAATCAGAGACAAAGAGCAGAGAGTCTTTATATCAGGAAACAGGAGAAATGGCATTTAATCTCCATCCTGCGAGGTGACACTTTAATAGATGTCTCAGTGTTTGTGTGGGGACATAAATCTGCTAACACAGTCACATTGTGGGGACTCAACCTTCTTTTAGGGACCATATGCAAAGACTTGGTTAAAGGTTAGAATAAAGGTAAAGATTTGACAGCTAGGAAATTAAATGTACAAACCACAAATCTCCAAAAGTTGGGACATTGTGTAAAACATGAGAACAGAATCAGTCTGACGAGTCCACATTTCAGATTGTTTTTACAAATAATGGACGTTGGTGTCCTAAAGAGGAAAAGGACCATCCAGATTATTACCAGCGCTAACTTTAAAAGCCAGCAGCTGTGATGTATGGGGGTGTGTTAGTGCCCACGGCATCATGGGTAACTGTCACATCTGTGAAGGCACCATTAATGCTGAAAGGTACATGCAGGGTTTGGAGCAACATATGCTGCCATCCAGAGGACGTCTTTTTCAGAGACGTCCCTGCTTATTTCAGCAAGACGATGCCAGGACACATTGTGCACATGTTCCAACAGTGTGTAGGTACTAGACTGACCTGCCTGCAGTCCAGACCTGTGTCCCACTGAAAATGTGTGGCACATTTTGAAGCACAAAATACAACAACAGAGACCCCGGACTGTTGAGCACCTGAAGTCGTATATCAAGCAGGAATGAGAAAGAATTTCACTTTAAAAACATCAACAATTGGTGTCCTCAGTTCACAAACACTGACCGAGTGTTAAAAACTTTAAAGCTGATGTGTCACAGTGGTAAACATGCTGCTGTCCAAAGTTTTTTGGAACGTGCTGCAGGCATCAAATTCAGAATGAGTGTGTATTTACACAATTTGTTAGTATCACCTCCAACTTTTTAGGAATTGGAGCTGTAAGTCAATGAAATGTCCTCTGAAGTGATGGAAACATGGCTCTGTGTGTGTGTGTGTGTGTGTGTGTGCGCACGCGCGCTGAGCTGAGCGTGTGTCTTCTGACACTTTGCCCTCTCCTGTACCTTCAGTCCCACAGGTCTCTCACTGTACACAAATGTGCTCCCTCTCTGCGCGCCCTCTTGACTCCTTTCCACTAACTCAGTTTTTATCTCTTATTTTTTTAGTTTTTTTTTTGCAGTGTGTGGAAACATTTCAAAGTCACCAGTGACGAGGTCATCACAGCCCCTGAGAACACAACTGACAACTCCACTTTTATAAAATACGATTAAAATACTTAAATAAGCGTACTGCCTGCTATCAAAAATCATTCATGGATGTATCCACAGTGGCCTAAAGAGCTCATTGCTCATTGCACTGCAGCTTAATTACACACACACATGCTAATAGACAAAACACAAGCAAATTAAGCAAACCTCAGCAATTTGACATGTGCAGTATTTAGAAACGACGCTGAATATACACAACCAAATACAGAAACACTGCAAAGACACAAAACAACAATGTGGGTGTTTCCAGAGGACACCGAGAGGTGCTGAAAACTCTGAAATACTGTATGTACTAATTCAACCTGGCATCATGTCAGAATATTTTGCAGCAACTAGAAGTTAAACGTACATATACTTGTGTAAAAATGTGCAGATTAAAGTAAAAAGTAGTAGTACACTCAACATTACTGGGTTACATTTTTTATTTTTTTTCCGGAATAATAATAACCAGCAAATTTAGGTAGAAGAAATCTTTGTTTCTATCACATTATTTGTGCTCTCCTGAATGATACAGATTTGGGTGAATCCCTAGTGTGCGTGACACAATAATGGAATACAAACAATGAGTTTTGGTGAGAAACACTAAATGTAAACGTGACTGTTTGGTTGCAATAAAACTGCATGTTCCAACATTTATATTTTAGATACAGATCTAGATCAGAATTAGAATCTATCAGTTTATAAAATGATTATCAGTGTAGAAGTCTACGGACTGTAAATGATTCCAGACTTCATAAACGGAGACCTGGAAGCGTCCTCCAGCTACAGACAGGTGGCTCTCCGCGTGCTGATAAATGTTTCGGCACATTAAATCTGGCCGTTTACTCTAATGACTCGACTTCTTGTTCCCCTGCGTTCCCTCTTTGACTCTTTGATGAAGCTGTGGGTTCTTCTGTTCATTTGAGGACACCTTATTTGCTATTCATCAGTGTCCAAGATTCAGGAAACTTTTCTGAATGGCCGCCAACACCGCGCCATCTGTCTCCACCTGTCCGGCGCTGGAGGTGCAACATGAGAAATTGATATCTAGTGCTCCAGCTCCACCAGCAAGAAAAGGAAAGAGGAGGGGGGAAAAAAAGGAGCAGGCTAATGACTGGAAATGATAATAAAGCAATGGTACAATCAGCATCAGCTGGTCACAAATGTCACCCTGGTCTTTGCTGGTGTCGTCTCCTTCAAGTGAGTCACTGTAATTTCAATAATTTGCTAAAACTGTCTGATATGTGGATAAATAAACAAACATGATTGTAGAAGAAGAAGAAAAGATGTTCCTCGATATGTATCTGAGAACAGCTGTTGCAAGCCACAGAAGTGTGTGCCCTGCTGAGCATCTGCCTTTGCAAATTGATTACCCAGGGGGGAGGACAGACTCTGCTCCCCCCACCCACCCAACCACACACTAACCACAGCTGCTGCTTTGATTCAAAGTTGACTGCAAGTCCGCTGTTTTCCCCACGCAGAGGTCCAACTCTGAACTGGGACCGGCGTTATCTAAAGACAGGGTGCCAGCATGAATACACATTATTATGATGGCTGAACAGATCCTTGCCGTTATTTTTTATAAAACTTTAAGGTAAGAACAGATAAGAAAAGATAGAACTTTATTACTCCTGAAGGGAATTCTTGTGTCAAATTGCTTAAAAAAAAGAAAAAGCCTTGTTTCCTCCTCACCAGACTTGAGGAAGTTCAGGCAGGCTGCAGGAACACTGCAGGAACGCAAAAAGCAGACTTTGTTGCTCTTTACACTACATCTACTCTGCTCCCGTCATGATTACTACAACCACTAGAGGTCACCACCTCACCATAAATACTAATAAATAACAAAACATGAGGTTAAACAATACTGCAGGTTAACCTCTGTGGTCCTCCAGCTGAAGGCCAGCCTCACTGCCTGCACAAATTAATACTATAAATGATTAACTCGAGCTCATTAATTAAACAAATAACACCCCTGACATTTGCCAGGCTGCATGAAATGCTGATGAAATGGAGGGAAAAAGACAAATTCGAATGAACGAAGAGACGAGGGCATCGAGGGCTGTGAAATCTGCAGAGTTGAGCGAAACAAGGAAACTGAAGAAGGAGAAAGGGACATTACATCACCAACAAACATTCTACACTCCAGAGTTTGGTGCCAGTTCTATTGAAGCTTAAGGGAGATGCAACGTCAAACATGCTATTTTGGAGACTAACTGCAAGTAAATAAATGTGCACATTTGGAAAAATCAGTCAGTATGGTACTCTTTTTTAAATTTTTTAGAGGCATTTCTTCACCAAAAGGTCATGCAGTATAGATGTGTTGGGTTTTAGTGTTCTCCATGCATCTCCCATACATTTCAATAGAACGGACACCAAAGTCCGGCACCAAGCAGAGCATCAAATGATCTAAATATAGTGATGTAATGACCCTTCTTTCTTTATTAGTTTTCTTGGAGTGAACTTTGTGACATTAAAACAAACTTTTTTTTTCCTGACGCTTTACCGTTTTTGTCCAGGTTGTTAGAACAGTCTTCATTCCAGTCATAAAATTCAATCTATCGTGAAGACAAAGTCTGTAAAATATTTACTGTAATAAATCATGAAATGACTGATGTCATCAGCCATAGTGTCCCCCTTAAAATTTCTATTCTGGTCTGAAAATTATCTTATTGTTTCCATGTTTCACGTTAATTAGAGGCCAAATTAATGCTGGATAATCGCTGAATGAGTCAGGGAAGTAATTAATAAAGGAGTAGATGACAGCCAGTTATTGAACTCCTCCTCCTCCACCTCTTATGCCGCCTTCTTTGTCGTCGGCATCCACCTTCTTCTTCTCCTTTGCCTCTGTCTTCTTCCTCACCTCCTTTGCCTTCTTTTTCTTTGCTGCCTTCTTCACCTTCTTCTTCCCCTGCTTCTTCTTCATTGGTCTCCACCTTCTCTGCCATGCTCTTCTTCACCTTCATCTTCCTCCTCTTCGCCATCTTCTTCATTGTCATCATTTTCCATCTTCTCCTCCTCCTTATTCACATCTTCTTTTTCACCTTTATCTTCCTCACTTTTTCTTCATCATTGTTGTCCTCCATTCCCTCCTCGTTCTTTGCTTTCTTCTTCATCGTTGTTGTCCGTGTTCTCCTTCTTCACCTTCTTCTTCGCTTGTCTCCTCCTCTTCCTTTGCCACTTCCTTCTCTTCTTCTCTGTCGTCCATCCTCTTCTCCATCACCTCCTTCGCTGCCTTCTTCACCTTCTTCTTCATTGTCTGTCTTCTCCTCCTCCTGTACTTCCATCAAAGTAGTTTTAAGTTTATGAAGTGTCACATTAGAAAAGGTTGAAAGGACAAAATTTGAAGAAAAAAACTAAATTTTCCAAAAATCTTTTACCATCTCTTGAGACTTTTTTTTTTGTCTTTTTCAATAAAGTTCATGGGAGATGGAAACATTTTCTGAATATGTTCTCACATGGCACACGTTTAAAAAGAAGAAAAAGACAGAAGAAGACAGAGACGAAGCAGTTTCCACAGTCATGAGTATAACTGACATTAAAAGAATAATTACAACTTGCCCTCTTCATTTTTTTCTCATAGATGACCGAGGTGACTCATTTTGTTTCTGCGTCTTCTACTTTGAAGTTTATTGGCAGTTGGTTTTGTTTCCAGTTGACCTATATTTCTTCTACTGTTTATTACATACATACGTCAGGGTAGCGTATACTGCCAACATTTGAAAAAGCTATGATTTATGGAGTTTGTCTCAGACATGTTCAGTACTAAAGACATGTTATTTTGGTCTAGTATGATGCAGATGGTTCCTGCAGGAAGGACTTCATACTGAGAGGACACATTATTTACTCAACAGTTCATTGACCGCTGATCATTCGGGGAGCTGTTAAGTTAAGTTTGCTGCACTAAGAAAGAAGGGCAGGAAATTGGTCTCTGGTTTATCCTGCCTTCACTAAATTACATCTTCATGGACGGAATGAGAGGAACCTCAGTATGTGTTCCTGCTTCGAAAGCTAATTAACTCAGACACTGTGAATGGAAACAAGCCTTGACCTTTGAGTCCTTTCTGGCATTTCTGGAACCAAACATTGATCTCAGTTATCACAGCGAGTCGGCTGTTTTCTTGGCACTCATGAGCTTCATTTCTGCAAGTTTTCTCTGCTGCAGCAAAGTTTGGTTTAGTGTGAAAATAACAGAAGCCGTTGCCCCGATTATTTAGGGTGCTTTTGTCAGTGAACATAATTCAGGGAGCAATTACAAGCAAATTACAAGTACTAATACAACTCTTGTCAGATTTTCTTAAACTGATTTTTGGCTTCCTCAAGCTACATCAGAATGAGTCAGTGCTTTGAGCTTTACTATTCAGCCTTGTGGTGATTCAAATGAGAACATAAATTCAGTCGAGCTGCACATTTCTGTAGATGAAAAAAACCCTGCGCCGCATTAATCACTTGCACTTTTTCAAGCACTAGATGCTCCAAGTCTAATTATGATGATGAATAAATATTGACATGACCCTGAATTACATAATCAATGCATTGCAGTGGAGATTTATCATTGTTCCATGCAGGCACTTGATTATAACTTTAATAGTTATTTACATTAGCTATGAAAAGCAATTAAATGACTATATTTTGCCTGTGAGCCCGCCCTGAAACTTTGAAAACTTCTGTCCTGTGTAGTCATCTGTTCTGTGTGTAGCATGAAGGAACTTTTTTTTCAAAATAAAAGACCCCGTGCAGACTTACGATCATAAAGACAGACAGAAAATAAACTATTTAACCACGTAGCCTGATTATCCATGATAGGAGCACAAAGGCGAGCAAAACACTCCGCTGCCGAAATGCTTCTGAAAGCTGCTGGTGGTGCTTGCAGCCGTACAGAGGACAGCTCAGAACTGTCGCACAGACGTGCCATGCTTGGTGGAATCAACGGTTAGGGGTAGGAGTGGGAGTCGGGGTGTGTGGAGAGGGCGGGGACTCTATGCATAGTCATGAATCCTTGAATACTAAATGAAGGCAAGGTGTAGACCTATATGTAAGCCATCCTAACAAGGTATTTAAACTTATTTTGCAAAAAAATCAGACAATTTATTACTTCTTGCCGAGCATTTTATATTGTTTCAAACTGGAAGTGGAAAAAATGATTGAGGAAAACTCTAAATTGAGGAAGTAGTTAAGTGGGCTTCAGGGAGAAAGACTCAGAGGGATGAAAGAGCAAATGATTTCATAAATTGTCTGCATGTGTATAAAGGTAGCGCACG
Source organism: Lutjanus campechanus (assembly GCA_027495735.1). Taxonomy (NCBI): domain Eukaryota; kingdom Metazoa; phylum Chordata; class Actinopteri; order Lutjaniformes; family Lutjanidae; genus Lutjanus; species Lutjanus campechanus. The sequence goes on from JAJHUR010084592.1 coordinate 19,198, forward strand.
TGAAACCGCTTATTTGTGCAGCGTGTCATGTATCATATCATGCGACATAAAATATACTGTGTCAGAAATAGCCTGCCAGTCCCATAACTAAAAACGACGCCAGCATGACATGAACCATTAAGCTCAGTGAGATGAGGCAGGTTGGTTTTGATGGTTGAGTAGGAGGCCGGCTCCATTTCACTCCTCAGAAAACATGGACAGACAAATAACATAATATCGATCCAGTGTAATTCCTGGAATGAACCTGGGGTTTGAAAGATTTGGAGCAGAGGTGCTGAAGCCAGAGAAGGAGGAGGAGGAGGAAGGCAAGCAAGCAGAGTGAAGTAATAACATCTTTGGATGAATGAAAAAAAAAAAAAAAAAAAAAAAAAAATGGCCAATAACTCCTCTCGTGGAAAGACCTTTTTCTGCCGCTTTATGTGACGCAATAAACAGGCCAGCAGAGAGGGGAGAAGGAGGAAGGACCATTTTATCAGCTGGAAATTAGTCTGTCTCTCTTAGCCTCAAAGACTCATATTAGTTTTATTCTTGTCATGGTGC
>JAJHUR010084594.1:0-23365 GCA_027495735.1 Lutjanus campechanus
AATTAGTTGAGAGTGGTGACTGAAGGCCACAGCGTTTATGATTCATGTGATTTTCAAACTCAGCCACTCAGTAACTCCTCGTGCTTTGCGGATGGGAGGGCGCACTGTCATAAGGATGGAACTGTTTCATCATCTTCTCACTCTGCTAATTACGCCGTCCTCGCTCCTCTGTCCTTTGGTCCTGTGACACGGAAATTGATCTGGGTTCTCTGTCACAGAGGATCTTCCGATCCGTTCAATACGCCTTGGAAGACACGAGGAGGAGAGGAGGCTCCCCAAGGAGCTCAGAGCGAGAGATCACACGGGTTTGTCCCGTGTGAAAGTCTTTTACCTGTCGGCAACAGCCCTCAGGTCAGAGTGTGTTTATTGATCGAGCTGCAGTCATCACCAGGTGCCAGGTTTAAACTGTTAATGTGGCTCAGTTATTTCTATACATCTGATAGCTGCCATCTCCATGAAATGATGCTGGAGGGTGATAAATTCAGATTGAAGAGGATAAAATATAAAACAAAATGTTGTTTGGCCAACCTGAGTCCCATTTTATGCGTTTTATTGTCCTGGCCAGACATTTTAGCAGAAGCAGCCTTAAATTGAAGCTGGGTTAGCATGGTTAGCAAACACTCGAAACTGCAAACAGACTTCATCTATCATGATTAAAATATAGTCAGTAGATACAATATAATAGAAACAGTGGCATCTGCTGTATGGATGCTATGATATATTTGTCTCAGCACTGTGGTTGGTGTCATTGTTGATGGACGTCATGAGCAGGAATACCACATATGGCATGACATTGTAAATGCATGTTAATGTTTTTCTACTTATGCAACACCACCACACAAAGGATGTTTGTCTCACTCATTCGCAAAAAGCCTGCATATTAATTTGCCGTTATTTTTCTCATATTACTTGAGTTTGTAGGGTCCTTCTACAGCTTATTATCAAGTCTAGTGCCTCATCGTAGCGGCTCTTGATTTAATCACAGGGATTATTGTGCAATAAGTCTTAAGATCAACTTATTCTCAGGCAATTTTCCGATGCATAATAATAGACGTCTCTGTGAGCACTCGCACTAACGCACATACACAGACAATACAATTTGCAAATAAAGTCCAATAAAAATCTTTCTCAAGTTACATATGACTGAATAACACGGCGCTTCTAGCAGCATGCGTATCTACGTTTCCTCAAATCCAATCACATCAACTGGGTCTCATGGGTTTGCAGGGAAATGACATAATCATATGTAGACATTCAGCTATTGTAGCCTTCTCACGCCTAAATTGAATTTTTGCCATCCAGACTCAATTTGTCATATGAAATTGCCGTTTCATTAGATTCCAGCTGACCCCTCTTTGGCTTGCTGAGTGGACGAGGCGCAATATTGAAAACAATACAGACTGTTTGTGTATGTGTGTCTTTGGAAGATGAAGACGAGACGAGACGTGTCTGTTCTGATTTAATCTATGAAATCCTATTTTAAACTATACTGTGTATCAGATGAGAGCCGCTAATTGTTAACAACCTGTTCCTCTAAATCGCAGAAGCTATAAAATCTCAACCTGACCTTGAAAATTAAATTTACTTCCTCCTTAACTCCTAGCTGAGAGAGATTAAAAAAATAATGTCTTTCAAAACTGCTTCTCCTTAGACCAAGTATTTATTTCTTCACCCACACCAGCCCTTAATTGTTTTACATTTATCTTGTCAATTCACTGCCTAATAACACTAATTGTCTCATATCTCTGTTTATTTCATTACGCATAACACATACTGCTTTGTAAAATCAATTAAAACTTTAAATGGTATATGTGCTCTTTGTGACAAACAACATATAATATCACACAAAAACACACGAGAAACGCTCTCTTCAAACCAACAAGGTGCCGTAGCTCAGTGTGATTTTGTCTGTGGAGTTTGGTTGACTTTTTTTTTTTTTCTTTTGTTTTGTTGCTGTTGTATTAAACTGAATATCAATAAGTACCACATACAGTCCCACACCAAGTAATCCAAACTATCCCTTAAATATACCAAAAATTAAAAATGGTTTCCTTCATGTTTTATATTCTAATACTATGACTTTTCTGGTGCCTGATAGAAAATTCAATTCCTCAGCTGCTAATTAAGAAAAAAAAGCCTAATTATCAAAATAGCCAAGATTTGATCTAAATATATTTGAAATTGAAGAGTAAAAATCAAAATCCCACCAAAATGTGTTTTTGTTCCAATTCTCAAGAATGTATAGAAGATTTTACTCTGCTATTTCTTGGCAAAATCTCAAACGTCACAGTTAAGGAAGGCTGTGATAAGTTGTTTTTACATCAGTTTACATTGTGACAACCAAAAAAATACTTTGGCCGCCAAATTTAGGGGCTTCGTGGCTCATGGAGCCAGTGCTGAAAAATATTAGGGTCTATCCCTGAAATGGTTGAACGGTTGATGGTAGTTAGCTAAAAGTAATGTTTAAACTGTCTGCTTTTCATCTACGCAAAATGTACTTTGGCAGACAAATTTATGCGCGTGGCGGCTTTAAAGTTTTAACATCTATCCTTGCATTTCTACCAATATGTCCAAAACTATTACATCCTCTTTTGAAAAATATGCACAATAGCTGCTGTATGATTGTAGCTGATATATTTCCATACACAAAAAGCATTGAGAACTCTTCAGATAAACTTTAATCTATAAAATATGAAAAGAAAACAATATAGAATGCATTCAGTTTCATTTTCATATTCCATAATAAATGAAAGTGGAAAGGAAAATGTCTGAACTTGCTAAAGTATTTCAATTTCCGTTTGATTGTATATTGAGCTGCTATCCACACAGATGATTTGATGAAAAGACTCGGCTTTCCAATTCACCGTAATTGACGCCCATTTTTTCCCCCGAACAGAATCAGAGGCCCACAGACCAGATGCGAACATTTCCTCGCAATGAAAAGTAGCTGACATGTGCAATGTGAGGGGAAGAAAATTCCTCCTGCCTGGCGTGTCTCCCGGGGTAATCAACAAATCTGTTTAGCCGCAAAGGAAAGGAGCTACTGTGAGAACATCCAAGAGAAGTCTTTCAAGACATCAGAGACCCACCGAGCTGAGAGAGCTGGATCTGTTTTTCTGTCTCGCCTCCCTTTGTACTGCTACCACTCCTTTTCAACATCTGAAGGGGGAGGGATGAGTGAGACAGAGAGATTTAAGTCCTCTGGCAACACGACTTTTTAAAAAAAATCAGAAATGCCTTTTCAATTTCCCTGCTGATCTCCTACTTACCTGCTACAGTATGTCACAGAGAGTAAAAGTAAGATTAGACCTCCTATGTGATTGTAAATCCAACTGGTTACAATTTAAAGCCACGTGTTTGGCCTGCAACATTCCTAAACGAAGAAGAGACGTATAAAATATATCACCACATACGTCCAAGCCTTTGTTGTAGCCACCTACGCGACGCTACCTTGTCAAGTTGTTATTGTAAGCCTTTAGAATCTGACAGGAGCCTCTGGAGTGCTCATTTTCTTTTCAAAAGGGTACAATTTGAGATTATGTAAGCATGAAAGTTTTAACTGCATGCAGTCGGCTCTGCAGTGAGTGCTGCAGACCTCCTGTCTGTCTGTCGGCGAAACATTTCCACATCGTTTAGTCATTTGCATGCGTACCTGCTGGTGCGGCAGGTGGGCAGATTTACACAACAGAGGGATGTTTTAGTTTTGATATTTTGAACAAAAATGAAATACGGCTTTAAGAAGGTTATTATACAGTATCCCCAAGGAGTTTTTTTTTTTTTTTTTTTTTACCACCCGCGGCGCTGTAGTGCATTGTTTTGATGAGCAGGCACTGTATGGCTCCACCAGCATGCGCGCCATAAGCACAAGTGGATGGTGTCTCATATTTTTTGAGCATCTCAAGGCCGTGGAATAAAAATCTCAGTGATCGTCTTGTCAAAATAAAATCCTGGTTCAGTGATACAAGTAATTGTTACATGAAGCTGAAACTAAACTTCAGTCTGGTGGTGAAAGTTCTGTGTCAGTTGATGTTGATGCGCATCTAGTTAAGAGTTTCGTACCAGCTGGAAAGCTTGTTTAGTTTGTGTAATGCAACTTTGTTCAACCATCGCGAGCCATGAAATGCAAATCTTGGTCTCACGCATCATGCATTTGTCAGTGATACAATTAAAATGCCAAATTGTTCAGTTGCTGAGCTCCTTGTCAAGGTGCTCTGGCTGGCAGGATGCAGTACAGTTGACTGAGCTCCAGTACCAGAAGTCATTTAAACTAGTGAAGTCTGCAAATATTATCAAGAGAAAATATACATTTAATATAAATGATAATTTTTGGGGAATATTTATACAGGTTTGGGAGACAGTGGTGACAGTGGTAAGATGACATGATACATGATACTCAAACTTTAATTTATTGACATATCCAGTCAGAGTTTTTAACATCTGGAAAGCTTGTTTAGTCTGTATAATGTAACTCATGTAATGGTGCACTTCAACCATTATGGGGTGCTGTAGAATTGCCTTGTATTTTAGTGTCGTCTGTGGCATTTCAAGGCCATACAAAATATTTCCGGGAAGTCAGACGTTCCTGTTCAAATGGAGCACGCCCTTAGAACTGCAGACCAGCTGCTGCATAGTGGTACATGTAGTCTATGAGAGTTAAGTATTGAATGAAGTATCCAATGTTGTACTTAATTGTAAAGCTCTTCCTCAGGGCACAGCTGAAATGAGACACAAGACTGATATTTATTTTTTTTAACGAGACTTTTAATGAGACACATTGTGTGGATGTGTTGTTGAAGCATGTTAATGTTATTCCACCCTACATTCCCAAGATAAAAATAAACATGTCAATGTTTGATCGACCTTACAGACACAGTGAAGTAAAATTACTCAGTTTACTCGTGCTTTATGTCATATTTGTCAAAGATAGCTGATGGCTTTTCCTCGGCAGAATTGCTCATGTGGCTCTTGTAACTGTGTATCCTGCCTCCGTATTCCTGTTCGCTCTAAAGTATGTCACCTTACAAAAGCTAAAAACGCTCCAACTGCTATTTCACTGTGATTTTAAGGATACGTATGAGTCATCAGGTTGAATAACAAAATCGCCCTAAGAAAACTTTTTCAATCCGACTTTAAAGCTCAAAATGTTCATTTTTGTGTCACAGTGACCATCTTCACAGGATTCACTTATTTTGCTGCACACGTAACAGTTGCATAAAGCAAAGAAATATGTTCTGTAACTTTGTGTTTTGTACTTGCATTACACTTCCATTTTGTCATTTTTTGGGGTATTTCTGTCCCCTCGCAGACAGCCTAACAAAACCACAAGCTCCTGTTTGGCCTTGTGTAATGGTCACTCTTTCATGTCACATACAAAGCGGCGAATAAAGCACTCCATTCACATCCCTGCACGGGGTCGCAATTTTACATTCGGCCTGCAGCGACACGCTGAAAGGCTTGACCTCAGCCGGGGTGTCAGACACGGCCCCGCTGTCAAGCTGGCAAGCTGGGTCTGATTGCTAACATGGCAGTCTGACTAGCAACAGCTCGTACCAATGAGAGGCGACCTTCCGGCATCACAAATACAAAACACCGCCAGCAGAAGCAGGGGCCTGGACGTGAGGTAGTGAGGTTGGAGTAGACAAGCTGGCCTTAAACTGACCTCAGGCTCCAATTCTCTGATATAACAGTTATTACCACTTTATTCTCTGTCAGAACCAGGCCTAGAATTTCATTGTTTGGATGTTCAGGGTGATTTTATTTTTATTTTTTTAATTTTCTTCATTCGTTAACACTAAGTACTGTCTGTATGATGAAACAGTCACTGAATAATAATGTGAAAGTTTGCCATTATTTTGAGGCAATAGACTTTTAGACCATTCTTTACTAAACACTGGGTCGGGAGGGACCCACAAGTGGGTCACAGAAGATTTTATCTGGGTCCCCACATAAATGAAATACTATGGGAGAAAATTTCTGCAAATTTCAGATTTACATCTGCAGTACATCTTTTCTAAAGCATTTAAAATGTTTTACTGATGAGAGGTAAAAAAATAATCTGTTAATTTGGTCTATGTGTGCACTTATTTTGTCTCTTTTATGAACTAGGCATCACTATAGGGTGACGCAAAATGACAGTAAAAATAGTCACATCAACACTTCTGTCGACATTCACATTTGACTTGATTTTTGTCCAATCAGATTCTCAACAAAGGACGCTGATGTCTAATAACCATCAGGACAGGAAAAAGGGAAATAGCTAAATCAGCTGGGGCGGCGTGGGCGGGGCATCAAGACCTCTGTGGCTGCGGAGGACACTGTGAAATTCCTGCTCTGGTCAGAACTCTAGTTAAAAAAATTAACATAATGATGCACACAGCACCGATCCCATTCAAAATAGGGAATTCAGTAAATATTATGAAGATATTTTATATTATTTATAACAGCTATACTCCTTAGAAAGACAGGCAAGTAGGTAAATCATTTGAGAATTATTATATGTGCACTGTATGACTTATTGATATGGTGGAAACTAGTTAATTTAATCTGATAAACTCTGGGGAATGGAATTCAGAGATATGGGTCTAGTGTTTGATACTCGTGGTTTATTTCTGTCCTTTACTTCTTTAAAATGCGGACTGGACTCGAAACAGATGAAAATAACTCTCAAATAATAGTAGAGGCATCTGGTCAAACGCTTCCAACATTTTTTGAAAGCCTTCTCCAACAGAAACGAGTATTTCAGAAGGATAACTGTCATCATTTCCTTAACAAATGTGTGCTGTGAGAAAGCCATGATAGTTCGCCTGACTCTGAAGTGGGGAAAAAGAGTTGGACCTATCCATGGGCAGAATAATGGGAAACTGCACTGATAAATATTGAACATCCTCTAATGAAAGAAGATCAAAAAGCCTGAGCTGAAGACGAGCAGAGCCGACACATCTTCCCCATAAATAAAACATGAGATACTGCAGGCTTCGACTCCCAACCCAGATTTAATGAGAGAAAAAATAACAAACACATATGGTGGGACATAACATCACACCGCACCCTCAGATTATCTCACAGCAGGGAAAAACTGGTAAAGGAAACCCTAAAGATGATTTCAAAAATACAGTTATTAATGTATTTGCTCCAGTTAGAAAAGTGCCTTGTTAAATTTCGAGCAGGAAACAGTAAATTAAATTGTTTTCTGAGGCCGGGGGTATTTCGCTTTGCAAATCAAAATGTGTGCATGTGTGATACGCGATTTCAAGGTGATCCCCGTTATCGTGTGCGAAAGTCTTTCTAGGAATCCCATGTTTGATGCTGTGTTTATGATTGTTGCTTAAAAGGAACCGGAGACCTCACCACTGCACCGTGAGGTTTTATTTATGTTAATTTATGCACATAATCTCAGGAATTTATGACGCTGATGTTAAGACATTCATATGCCCCACTTTGGATGGCTTACCAAAGAGTCCTCTGGTCACAGGTCGGTTGCCTCGTGTAAAGACTGTTATTAATATTTCTTGAAATTATACAATATTTATTTCTGATATACAGCAGAGAGGAAAAACTACATATTTTAGCCACACGGCACATAATTAGGCTGATGAAACATCAATAAAGTTTTTAAATAATGCTGACAGCAGAATAGCTCTGATTTCAGAAAGTGTGACTTAAATCACACGTCTCAAATGAGGACTGGGTGATATGAGCAAGAAGTAAAATCTGGATTAAGGATGATTCATGACTCTTATTGATTTTTTTTCCTCGAAACACTGACATTTATTTATTTTTTTTATCAGGACTGCACCACCTGCAAGGCTGTGATGTATATGTATCCAAAAAATACCAAACTCAGTTAGGGTTTGGTCATTGGATGGATATATATTGGTTATTGGTGATTGGCTGAGTGCATTGCAGGCTGTCAGTACACACCCACTGAGCAGGAGGACAAGTGACAGAAAAACAGCCTATAGTTGTAGTTTTCACACCCAGCATGGTGAAATAAGGATTTTTTTTGACCAGACCAGAGCTGGTGATTGCTAAAACAGTGGAGCGACTGAACAAGATGGTTTTGTTGAGCTTTATTTTGTTTGTTTTTTAATGTCTCGTCTTAGTTTGGTAAAAGACAGAAACCTGAATTCAGAAGGTGTATGGTTGTATGTTTCTAGTTAATAAGTGACACAGGCACAACACTATTTCTTCCATTGATATTTTGTGAGCTATTTTATTTATTTATTGGGTGTAGCACATGTGCATTGCGTACGTAACATATTGAACAATCGCTGGTTGACGGGCTGACAGTGGGCAGTTTGAAAGTTTTAAAATATCACCCAACCCTAACTTAGAACTTAAAAAAATATCCAGTCAGATAATGTGTGCATGTTGTAATAAGTTGATTTTCATGATGTAGACTTTTTGCGTTTAAGTTGGACAAAAACAAAAAATCGAATTAGTGACAATATTTCCGTGTGTTGCCCTGCTCTCTATGCATAGTATTTTATGTAATATTGTGTAGAGGAGTCTCAGAGTGGATCTGCTGTGGCAGAAAGAAGTTGGACAGTCTTCATCTCCACCATGATCAAAGCAGTAGAAAGGAACTGCAGAGAGAAAATAGTTCCGACATCAAACTGCTCACAGCAAGGTCTGTGGGTTAGCTTGAGTAACCAGGTCATGATTTCTGGAAAGAGACATTACTGTTGAGTTTTTTTTTAAATATATATTTTTAAAAATTTACAAGCCAAGCGCCACCTAGTTCAGCTGTGTTCAAGAGAGGGCACGGACCACATCTCCAAAACTCTGCAACTCACACCAAAACTACTGAGATGAAAAATAGCGCTACAGGCCAGAGAAATTGATTTTGGGGGGTGAACTGTCCCTTTAATCTGCACACAGTCACTTACAGGCACGGGCAAGCTAGCCCAACCACCAGCTGAAGGTTTTTGTAATTCATTTACACCCAATTTTTTCAAAAGTTTGTCATGCGTATTGGCTGGGTTTGCTGCAGCTGCCAAAAAGCAAATAAAACATTAGCTGCACAGAACTGTGGCCAAGTGACCCACAGAGCCACAAAATAAATAAGCTAATAATGATATGACAGTGAGAGTCAAAGAGCAAGGAGAGCAGAGCTGCTTTGGGTGTCAAACAAGGTCATTTTTGTCTGTTTTCAGGGAGAGCTGGCTGGTGAAACACACATCTAAACTGGTGCAGTTTGTTGAAATATTCAGTATTTGGTTAATTCCTTCACCCCATAAATCCCCACTGAAATTCTCCCTCAAGGGTGCTGGTGGTAGTCTGTCCATCAAGTGGACAAGGCTGACCTTAACTTCTGCCCACACCCAGCTTCAACGTCTGAATCTAGATGAAGCTAACCACCATCACCAGGCCAGTTGCAGCCGTGCAACACAAGAACAAAAGGAATATTTTCACGGCTCTTCCCCCCCAACAACAAAGCGACCGCGGCTCCCCGAGAGCACCGTCCCCGTCAGATCCCTCTGACCTCGAGCTGCTGACCCAGCCGGGGTGGCCGTGTAGGCGCAGGGGGGGGCCCGCGGTCACTGGGTTTATTGACTTCACGCTGGTGGGCAGAATGACCAAGGAGCTCTGTTGTGGCATCCTGCCACTCGATGAGGCATCGGCCACACACTTTGTCTTTGTGTCTGCTGGCTGCTTGATGAGTAAAGAGCTGCTCCATCTGCTGCAGGAGAGCAAAAAAAAAAAAAAAATTTTCAACAAGACATTCCTTCTGATTGCACGAAATTGGTTACTGTTATGTTTCCACAAATGCCACTTCACTACTGCCCAGCCCCTACAGCACACACTTGTATTGACCATTCAGTTGATTTCCCTCAGTGCTGCCTTGTTTTTCTATTGTCACCTTCGGGTAACCACGTGCTACGCATTGTGCTGTTGATTGACATGTATTCATCCACATCTGCATTCCGAGGAGACATCCATGAAGCTGTCATTATCCCGTCTCTGTCAAGACCGTCTTTCAATTCAAATCTTTTCCACCCAGCCTGGCTGAAAAACTATGGAAATCAGAATCCTTACTGTGTAGCAGCAACACTGACAGATTCATTGTAGTGGTTAAATATATACAAAGAGACAGACGTTCTTTAGCTCCATACACAACAATGAGTATTTTCCTCATCAAATTATTGACTGAGTGAAATAATCTGAGCTGTTTTCAGCGTTGCCAGTGCGGAAGAAAAAAGAAATAACAGAGGAAGATTTTAAAGGGATAGTTCAGATTATTTGAAGTGGGGTTGTTAGTGCAGTAGCAGTAGATGCAGAGGGTCATTTAAAGGTCTGTATATTATTTTAACTTAGTTTTTAGTAAGTGCACAATATTGTTTCAGTTTTTAAGTAATTTTCAGCTAATAATTTTCACTATAATCTTGCTTTAAATAAGTACCTCATACAGCCTCAATTTAAAAAAAATCTGAACTAGTCCTTTAACATCCAGCTGTTACCTTTGGAAATACAGTAGTAGGACATGATTCTATTGAGAACCTGCACACTTGTATATAGTACACATGCAACCACCACGGCGACAGCTCATTAAAGCTGACAAACAACAGTTGCGTCTTCACGAGAGAAACTCCTCCGTCAGCTGGAGGTCCTTGATCAGCCTCCTCAGTCTGTTGCTACAGCAACTGCTCAGCCCCGGCATGCTCTTACAGTATGTCGCTTCGCCCTTAACCAATTCTCACCTCTCCAAAAACTCAACCTGCCAAAGAGGATGCCTGTGAAATTCGTCTGGAGGTATTTCTGGAAAGTGAGGCTCGCGGCGTGGCGTGGGTTCCCGGACGTGTGAAGTGGCAGCCCCGGCGGCTGCCGGTCGCTCCGCTGGCTGAGGCACAACTGTTGGCCGGCAGTTTACAGACATCCTTCAATGTGGACTACTGTCAAGCTAAGGAAGCCGCTTCCTGCTGTGGATACTTGTGAACTGGCCTGCAAAGATGTAAGACATTTGTCTCAGCGATGCACCTCCTGATATGCCGCCAAGCTGGACAAAAATCAAACCGCACTAAGTGAGAAAGATCTAAACTAAGCCACTGTGTAAGAGGACAATGTGTGTGCGTGAGGGTTTCCAAATTAAAGCCGAATGAGTGAGTCTATCTGGTACCTTTAGTCACACAATCCATGTTTAATGCACAGGTTGGTTATCTTTTAAAGCAAGAATATGTAACACTGCTGAATAAAAATGTCTAAAAACATTTGATCTCTATTGTGTATTTAATATATTAAATATAATATATAATTTTCAAAATAAAAGACCCTGTGCAGACTCATGACCATGAAGACAGACAGAAAAGAAACTATTTAACTATTGGATCCAACAATAGTCAAACCCAGAGAAATCCATAATTAAATGCTGCGTTTCCTACAAGGTGCTATAACTTCCAGGAAAACACAGGATACTTTGGATTAGTCACAAAGTGAGGAAGGAAATGGACAAACGTGACCAAATGTCACGATTCATGATTCATGTCAGATACATTTTCATCGTCCACGGTGGCTGTTAAACAATGAAGACTCCCGTGATCCCACGCTACTTCACAATGTCATCAAACGTCTTTCGTCACTGACTTAATGTGGCAGAGTCCTCAAGCAACAGAACTTACATCGTGTGTGTTTAAAAGCATTCTGTAGATTTTCGAACCTCAATGCTGACTAGAACAATCTCAATTAATTTGAATGCTATATCTTTGTTAAAATTAGCATGTAATTTTCTTGTTTTTTTGCATTTGTTTGAGGGTACATTTGTCCTGTTTTCTCCTTAATGATACCCACTTAAACTTAATTTAGTCCATTACCCATCTGGTTGCATATAAAGAGTACCAAGTCCTCAGGACTGGGATTAAGTACTGCTGATCTAGAGCAGCACTTATCAACCATGAGTCATTATGGCCTGAGTTTATGTACGTTTTGTGCTTCTGCTATATGCACTGATTAGAACATCTTCATTCAAAGAAGTGAACTGCTCATTGAAACCGGCTGCTTTAGTATCTAGCTGGAATGGAAACCTTCACATTCTCGGCTGGTGATTGCACACTGTGAAAGCTTCTGAATCACGGCGAACTCTGCACCCGTAAAGAGGGATGTGAAAGCCCGAGTACAAGCGCACAAATGACACCTTGTCCTCATTAGTTTGCCTTTATTGTGTTAATTTTCAAAAGGCGTTCTGCATAATATTACTAGAATTAAACGATCCAGGATCTCAGATATCTGGGGCGTTTTACGTCTGAGGTTCGACACCAGCCCAGACAAGGTTACAGAGCTAATATTCTGAAAATCTAAAATTCACTGATACCTCCAAAGCAATAAAAGGTGGGTGTCAAAAAAACGGGCATTAATAAGTTCATCCCTGGTACAAGGATGGAAATAAGTCTGATAAAGTTAATTGAAGCAATTTCAACTTTTGGTGGACTCTGTGAGCTTCCGTAAATACGGGGAAGGGAAAATAATTATGTTGCTCTTTGAATAGGGGTGACATCCCAATTAAAATAAAGCAGGTTGACATAAAATTCCAATTACGCGTGTTTAGCAAAAAGCAATTCATAATCAGACCACTATATCTTTAATTGCTTGTCATATAGGTAAGAGGCGACCTGCGTAATTTGTCATGGAAATTATGCGCTCCCTCCCTCCCTCTCTCTCTCTCGCTCTCTGGTGGGCCGCGCGGGCGCCAATTACGCCGAAAGCCTCGACACTATTTGTTTTCTTGCAGTCGTGGGGAGGAAATGGGCCTGGGCTGCTGCCAGTCAAATGAACTAAAAGGGTTCTGAGAGGCCACATTAATTAATAGCCAGTAAATGCATGGGGAGCTGGTTAAAAGGTGACTCCTAATACCCCCACAAACTTCCCCTCTTTCACTGCATTAACATGCCACTTTCCTCATCTGCAAGTCACGGGCCTCAATAATTACACTTTTTATAATAGTGTGCATGCTAGTTTGAGTCACACCTTATTTTACAGTTCACAAATAAGACTTAACTGACTGTACTTTGTTTCAAATTAGACAAAACTAGAGGAGTAATATGTTCTTCATGTGTGTATTGCTTCCCATTGTCAAACCCTTGTTAGACTTTCTTAGAGGGTAATTAAGTTTTTGTCTAATTTAATGCGAAGTACAGCTTGTTACGTCTCATTAGCACATTGTCAAATAAAGTACAACCTTAAATTGTATAATTAAATCCTGATTTGACGCTTTGTAGTACCCACCCCCCGTCATCTCTTCCTTTGCTCCGCTTGTAGGCCTCATGGGTAGACGATGAGTGGGAAAATAAAAGAAGAAGAAAAAAAAAAGCAGAAGTAGGACAGTTTAGAAACAGGCATGTAGGGTGACTCATCACTTGAAGTAAGAGGAGCACCATCACCACCACAGCCGGGCATAATGCTCACAGCGGAGTCAAAACTGATCATCGAGTATGACCGCGGCAGGTCGGCTTTTCGCACGGATCATTCTCTCCAAGAGAGCCGACTTGATCCTCGCCGCTATTTAATATTTGACTGCATCCTCTCACACTTTGAATATGAATCGACCCTTCTGTCGCTGTCATATTTAAATCCAGTTCCACTTTGATAAATACCTTTTTTTTAAGGAAATTAAGTGAACTAGAATAAAACACAATAGAGTAGGTTTTACCTCTTATTACAAGAGAGAATACTTTAGTCAGCGACATTTGATGTAAGTCTTTTATGACCTCTGGAATTTAATTCTGCAGTGACAGCAAGAGTGATAGATTCAGGGTTCAGTTTTTTTGCCACTTTGTGTTGGCTGTGACAATTTTATGCCTCATTCCCTTATGTCCTTGTAGTGGTATAAACTATCAGATCTTCTCTCTCAAAAGTTTTCTCTTGATGGTTCTGCGCAATGAAATCTGAGAGGCAGGCGTCATTGCCCTCACGGCCAGCTTCTGTTGAAGTGTCTCGGAAAACCGTGGAAAGTTTAAGTACGGCGAGGCCTGAGGAGCCAAATTTTTTACCATTCATGTCACATCAGAGCTATAACAAGCCTGAGTTTGCAACTTCCATGTTGTAGTTTTGACAAGGAAACTCAATCTTTTCTGATATACTTCTCAAGACCGAAGACGCAGGCAAATATGGATGCCTCACAAGTCTGTTTCAATGAGTTCTATTGTAAGTTAACAATATTTTAATCCTCGTGCAACCAACCCTGTAATTGTAGAACCATCTTAAAGACGTGGATGCTCACAAGTCCTGAACATAGAAACTTTCCCATCTTCTCCATCCATCCTATATGACTTTCATGTGGCATATAATCCCAAAAAATCCCAAAACACAAACTTTAACACTTTTCACAAGCCAAAATTAACCGTTGGACTGTGACAGGACACAAATTCTGGTCTCTAGCATTAAAGCAGGTTAAACGCCATTTGCTGTGGTCAATAACTTGCAACAATGGGTCAAAAATATTACAAAAACTGTTGTTGTTTGAAATCTGACGCAGACTGTGAATTTGAGCTTGAGTAAGAGAGCAAATTGAGTTTTAGTGCCATGAAAGTACTACCCACTGAGAGTAACTATAATGGCATCAATCACTGTTTTCTATGTTAGTTAGCAAACTTTTATT
The DNA here is from genome assembly GCA_027495735.1 of Lutjanus campechanus. Taxonomy (NCBI): domain Eukaryota; kingdom Metazoa; phylum Chordata; class Actinopteri; order Lutjaniformes; family Lutjanidae; genus Lutjanus; species Lutjanus campechanus. The sequence goes on from JAJHUR010084594.1 coordinate 14,588, forward strand.
ATGAGCTTGGACACATATTTCCTACATTTTTAAAAAATTCTTTTGTCACCATTAAAATGCTGTTAAAGTATTTGTCGAGCACAATTTTGTGAAGATGCTTGTTTATTTAGCAAAACTGTGCGCAAATCCTGCCAACACCACTGACATTATCTGCGTGTCGGCGCGTATTTATTGTACAAATACAGCCAGAATTTATTTGGAAGCTGTACAGTCATGTAGACATATGAAATATGGACCAAAAATGTGTTTGCTTTGGGTTTTTAATGTTTTATTTGTACGCTTGTCATAAAGCTGTGAAGATGTAAATGTCTGGTAGTGATGGGAATTCTGGCTCTTTTTAGTGAGCCAGATCATCTGGCTCAGCTCATCAATAAGAACAATGAGGATTCTTTTAGCTCCCAAACAGCTCTTAATTTTAATCCCACTGGCATTCTTGACCTAATTATTGGTATGTATACATATACATCACCTAAAATACTTAATGTAATTGTTCTAAACCTTAACATTTACAGAATACCATGTCTTGAATAATGTAAAAACATCGAACGCAATTACACATTTTATTTATATTGACTTATGGACTTATGTTCTGTATGTGGGCAACATATAAAAGTCTCACCATGCTTGTCTCTTAATGTCAAAGTCAAAGTAAAACAGTTGTGATTTACAGTAAACACGGAGTTGAGATGAAACAAAAGTCAATACAGGTTTTGGAGCAACATATGCTGCCGTCTTTTTCTTTCTTTCTTTCTTTCTTTCTTTCTTTCTTTCTTTCTTTCTTTCTTTCTTTCTTTCTTTCTTTCTTTCTCAACAAGACAACACTAAGTCACATTCTGCACGTGTTAGACCAGCGTGGCTTCGTACTAAAAGAGCGCCTGCAGTCCTGACTTGTCTCCAAAATACGGTTTACATGATAAAACTATGAAGAAGCTCAGCAGTAAGAGCCGTCTCTTTCAGCTCCCGAGTTCATTTAGTACCACTAGAATTCATGACCCGTTATTGGTATCTGTGACCATAAATCACTCCTTAAATTATTCAATGTAATTATACTAAAATTAGCCCACTTATAGTTTCCAGAGTACTATAATTATATATCGTGTTTGCTACAAAAACTTTAAATAATGTAAAAACATCAAGCACCTTCAGTTCTCGATGTTGGTGACTGGAACAGCGCAACATACAAATGTCTCACCAGACAAGAGCCAGCCCCCATTATTCACTTAAAGGAGTTCATGACTGACACATCACTGATGTCTGGAGACACAGTAAAGTGAGTTACAGTAAACACTGAGTTGAAATGGAGAAAATAAAAGGACAATGCGTAGCCCTGTACAGTTGGAGAGTTGTGTGAATAAATAAGGAGAATTCAGCAGAGGCGAAAGCACATCTCCCCCGCTCTCAAAACAAGCTTTCATTGCATTGAAAATTGTATTTCTATTTGGACCAGGAGTCCTTATTTGCTGTTCAGCTTGGCAGTTAACTATCTTGCACACTGACCAACTGTGCTTTTGTGGCTCTACACGTTGAGGTTTAACAGCCAAGAGAATATTACAGCCTCCTATGAAACCCTGCCTCGGAGAAATGTGTGTATACCGGGCGGCAGCAGCAGTTTATATACTGTAAGAGCACCGGCGCATTTATTGCACACTGTCACATATCGGTGCCCGCAGGTATAAAGGTAGGTATAATGTGATACTCTGTAGAGCCCCTTTTTCCTCCCCTACCAGCCCTGTCATAGACTGCAGTAAATGAGATTCAAGCTGGTGCTGTGATGCTGGTCTGTTTACTTTGACTAACACGTTGCATCTCTCAGTCTGCACTGTTTCTCCTCTTCTCAGTGGATTCAGATTTCGATGAAACTCAATTAAGTTTTCCAACCACATAATATACATTACCGGGAACTACATTTCCCCGCTTGTATTGTTTTCCCAGCCTTTGGACGATGCGTTTTTCTCTCTATTATTTCCTTCAGATGTAATTAACACAAAAAGCATTTAATTTACTGTTCATTGACTTCACTTGGGGAAATTTACATTTTAAATTACTATTAAAACTAAAACCAAAGTTGTTAAGACTTTTGTTTTTTTTAATAAATACAGGGCATGTGAGAGATGTAATTTAAAGCATATAACACATCTGAGGCTCTATTTTCCACCTGGCGCAAAGCGGCTGTTATTGCTATTTTCTGACAGACGCAGTCGCCACTTTCATGCCCAGCACCCGTGTTGTGTATGAAGCAAATGTACTAGCGCCCAATTGTGCACCCATGGGTGTGACGGCCTTAATACGAGGTGTGGTCAGTGATTGCGCCATTGACCAACATTGTCTGAAGTCAACAAGGCAGTATTTTTCTGTTGTTATAACCATAGTTGTTATGTATGTGTATCTTAATTCTCAATGTTTATATCGATTTTAGGTTGCAGACTTTTACATCTGGCCATGGACTAGGGATGAAAACTAGCCTTTTAGCTAATATTGGCATATTTACAGTAATGTTTATTAATATGCACTGTCCCTGAGAAATAATTTTTAAAAATGCAGTTAATCCACAGATCATAAAAATTTACATTCTGGTTAATAACAGATGATTGCAGGTGCGGAGTGACATAGGGTACGCATTTACGCATGAGGCACAGCAGCTGTAGCTTCATTGATTGTTTAAATCTGACAGGATTGTTCAGGATCTAATATCAATTACTGCCCTGTGCACTTCTGCACATCCAAGCAGTCCCACACACAGTCACAGTTCATACAGTTAATTTTTTTTTTGTACTAAAGCATTCGTACAAATCCTGACCTCCATCGGAGCTGTGTAAAGTTGCTGCCTCTGGAGAGTTTCCTCCCCAAAACACACCTACGATTAATTAGGAGATTCAAAACAACCCCTTTGTAGCCAGATTTTGCACCGTTAATGAGAAAAGTGTAGTTGGACATGCCCTAAATGCACTTGCACTGTGCTACACATCATCTAAATAGGGCCTAGTCTTCTGTTGGGATAGCTATGCTGATATATTTGGCCTATAATTAATATGTTTAATTGTGTGGTAACATCTGCTATTGGAAAGCCCAGTCCTTGTATTACAGCAGGACAACAATATTAAAATCAACACGGCCTATTACTATTACCATCTATATACCAAGCTGAACATCACCCATATGCCACATGCTGCACACAGCCCTACCCAGCCACATCTCCCATCTGTTGAAAGATATTTTAATTCAAATTATGCCCAATGAAGAGTAAAAACAATCCATTTCACGAGCCCTTCCTCTAATGGATGATACCGATTGCAGCCCATTTAACATTTGGTTGCATCAGAGGGGAAATGGATCAGCTTGTCTTGACCTGCGAGAGGAAGATAATAAGCACAAAGCATCCCTTGATCCCTTATTTTTCTGAGGATAAACTCTGCCAACAGTTACTCTGTCAGGATGAGCAATTAGTTTGTCTAATTTAGGAAATAACATAAGGTCAAAAGAGCTTCTAAATAAGTAATAAATCGCTTTTGCTCATCACTCGTCACAACTCAGATGTTTTATTTTCTGTGTGGCTTCCCAGACTTAAAACAGCTTTTCATAAAATCACACTTTGACACCTAGATATCCTTGTAAATAGTGACGTAAGACTTGGTAAATCTCTAATTCTGTTTTTTTTTTCCCCCTTCCCACTCCGATGTGTTACTACTTGGAGGGATCATCCCACAGCGCGTACTGTAGAGCAAATGCACTTTAAAAAAGGGACTATTGAACTATAGCTCAGACAGCTAAACCCAACCAAGTACAGCTGGCTTTTCTTCGCCTTCCATATGTTAAGCCCCTTCTCTTTAATAGAATGTCTTTAATCCGGAGGCATGTTGTGCAAAGCGGTATGAAAAATCATGTTTAGGAGATTAGCATTGGGATCCTCGTTCTTCTCGCCACAGCTTATCACTTGAGGGGCTTTTTGATGCAGACTGCGGGGCAGCGCTGACTCAAATGTTTGTGTGTGTGTGTGTGTGTGTGTGTGTGTGTGTGTGTGAGTGTGTGTGTTCGTCTGCAGGGACCTACAACTGGTGCATTACTCAGCAGTTTTGGCTGAGGCTGTATACAGTTCAGAGAGACCCCATCCTTTGGATTTTCCTCTTTTTTCACGGTATCAAAACTCCCCTCCTCTTTAACTTTCTCCCTCAGCACAAAATATACTTATGTAGGAAAACCTGCAGCATTTTCCCCCACTTGAGAAATCTGAGACTAAACATGACCTCATCTACCACTCGTGAAATATAGGGTTCTGAATGTGATTTGTGAAGTATTTAAAACCTTATCAAACCTTAATTGATCTTATAAGAGCACCAGAAGAATACATAATGATCCAAGAATCCTAGCCCTACAGAAAACACTTCCCATCTGGCCTTCCATTCAGTCTGAGGCCTCCAGTGTGCTGCAATGCAACGAGACTCATGCAAACAGCAGTGTAATTAATGTAGTTATCTTGAGAGGCATGTTTAATTGATCAGAGACCTTAGTTTCGGAGACACACATGCTATGAATAGCAACACAGCCCGGGAAGGCATTAAGGGAGACCGACTGATTGAGAAAGAGGCAGGAGATAGTGTTCCCTCCAAAGCTTTGGGACAGTACCAACTTTTAATTGTTTCACAACTTTCGATTTTTTAAATTAAACATTCACAGTTTGACTGTTTTCAGAAATGACTGTCAGATCGTATCAAACGAAATCAGCAAGCAATTCAGTTTTAACACCAAGTTGCCAACCGGCGCTGGCGGTTGATTTGTGTTACTCCTTCAATTAGTTTTTATTCTCTTTCTTTAAATAATTCAGTTAATTTGGCTTTTTTTATCAGCAGAGTCTCAAGACATTTTAATATGTGCATCAGTGATTTTCGTAAAAATCTCTCTTGTTTCTCTTGTCGAACAATTTGCACACGCTGTCTACTTTTGGAAAACGTCCAGTTCAGTATCTACAGTCTTTGCCTTCTTAATTCCTCAAATCTCAGGGCCTGTTTACACCTTGTATTAAAAAGCAAAATATCTGTAAACAAGAAATATGTTAGATATTTCGTTCAGTTTCATGGTTTAACTTTTTTTACATTTTTTTGTATTATTTGCAGGGAAAAACTACACAGCTGATCTGATGTTTGCCAACCCCCCCTCCCTCAGCAACCTGGTTCCAATGGGAAGCAATTTAAGTGGGAAAAAGGGAAGACACAAGCAGATGACATACACAGGCTACTGCTACACATAAGGAGCTCTGGACAACGTGTCTGCCTTGATATGACGAATATCAAGCCAGTATGACTGCAACATTCACGACCACCTTATTAACCATCTCATTTCGTGTGTTCTCCATCCACGTTGCTGTGGTTTCTTCTTGTTTTGCTCTTCAAAATGAGGATGTTAGTTGAGTGGGCGGTCCCCCAGAGTGGCCAAGGACAAATTTGACGTACGCACCGCTCAAAGAATGTGGTGACATGCCAACTCCATATGTGGCCTGAGCGAAACGATCTCAATCAAAAGTGCATTCACACCTGCATTTACACCCATCCACTCCTGATCAAATCACCCAAGAGACATGTGAAAAAAGGAGTTTGGTACACTAAATATGATATATTTTCTTTTTATATTTTCTTTTCCTAGTTATTGCAAGCCAAATTTCAGGCAGGACAACAGAGACTGAACTGAGGTCAGAATGAGTGCTGAGATCGTTATTTTCTTTCAAAAATATATCAAATGGATATTGTATCATTTTAAACATGTGGCATTGAAAAAGTATCAAAATGTCAATACTTTTTATAAGCGTAGCTGCCATTGCGTTCACTGTGAAGGGTTAAGGTCTGCTGAACTGAGCTACAAATTCTGCAGAACTTTGCACATATAAACCTTTTTAAAGGAACCCCGACCGTTGTCGAAAACAGATCACAATATATTTGCAAAACCAGACAGACCCAGATTGAGTAACATTACATTGCAAGGACAATTTCTTCATTATGTTGAGCTTCATTTGTGGTGGGACACACAAAAGGTCTTTTACTTGATTTGCAGAGATTTGGGCACATCATATTGTGGCACAAACAATCCCTCAAAAAGAGCCCTGCAAACGCAATTAGCCCCAAGCAAATTGGGTGGCTTTGAGACAAATCCACCAAGGCTGGCAGCGAATGAGGAAAACAGGAACAGAGGGCCAGTCGTTTATTTTAATAGTTGCATTGCTATTGAGTGTCAAGTTTAAACATTTAACTGTGTTTTCATGAGCCCCTTGAAGGCTAGCTGTTCCCTGACAGCTAATGACTAAAGAAAATTGGAATAGTTGAAAGGCCTTTGGTCGTGCCGGTTACAATTAGAATCCAGAGGAGGAAAACCTTGATTTTAAAGCCACCCAAAAGCAGTCGACAAAAGTGTCCGAAAATTGTATGGCGCCAAGGAAAACATTAACATTAACACATTGACTAACGCTGGCTAGCAAGTTTTGTTGGCCTGCTTCTTAACAATGGCTGAAGACGATGTGACCTGCCCGGAATATTTATTGTCATTTACTCTAAAGGACCACAAAACTGGCCAACCCGTACACGCTCACTCACAATGGATGGACAATCTTTCTACAATTGCCATAGGATTGGCTAGATTGGGGGGGGGGTTATTTTGCTCCTGTCTGTCAATTTTAAAAGTGTTCTACAAAGTTAAAGAGGCAAATAAAGTTCAATAAACTAGAGAAACTTGAATTCAGAAGGTGATCGGTTGTATTTTTCTGTTTAATAAAGAAAAGATGCAAGAGAAAATGTCGCACGCATCTCCCAGTTTTCATCTTATCATATTAAACCATAGTCATGGTGTGTAATAAAAACTTTGAGCCATTACTACTTCAATTCTGGCACCCGACATTGCACCAAGATGACACATTTGCGTGGTTATGTGGCCTACTGCTCTGAGGTGATTCATGTTTGCCTCCAGGTAACACCGTGATGTAACCATGACGTCCGCGCCAAAAGGGTCTCGGCTATGTGCTGCCGAGTTTGACTGGATAATGAGGCCCAGCTGGGAGCACATTTGACAGGGTCAGGTGACGCTTAAAGTGACAGCTAGCGAGGCAGGTGTGGAATGTCAGCTACTGAAAAAAAGATGGGAAATTAGAATGACTGGCAATGAGGTTAATCACAGGAATTGGGAGAGTAGAAAAGACAGGGTAAGCTATGGCAGCAAGTAATTGGAGTGGATGATAGCAAAGACATCTCTATCCCAAATAATGAAAGTAATATGGCACCTCATTGACCCCAGAAGTTAAATTACTGTGGGTACAGGACTTTTCCTTCTGCCCGAGGGACTGAGGTATCTGAGGATTTAATGCTAATAGCTAATTTAGCTCCTCCGTGTCAAACCTAAAACTTCAGAGGGCTGATTTCGACCAGAAGCAGTTTCAAAGCAAAGCAGTACATAGTACATACTGTACAGTACTCTTCTGAAGCCACTCTTAAACCTTGAAATAACAACATACGTCTTACTTGCTATATTATGCCTTGACAAGCAATATAGCTGGAGATATTAGGCGAGACACTGAGGCAGTATTGATCAGCCTTCACCTGTTGCTCGGTGCCGAACCGGGCCGCAGTACATCACAGGTTTGCGGCCATGTTTTCAATTTAATCACTTCTTTTTTTCTTGATGGATGCGCTTTCCAAGATTGATAAATGAATGCAAACACAACAGATTCCACTGCAGCCGGTGTCTTGTGGAAGGCAGAGAGCGTGCAGGGTTTCGGTCCAGCAGAGCACTACACCCAGCTGATCCTATTGATTAGTTCTCTGGTTGAAGGAGTGATAATCAGTGAAATCACCTGACGGGAGAGGGTTGGGAGGTAACCTCAACACACTTGGCTTCTCACCGCACGATTTCCATGCACACTAATGGAAGAGACTAAATAAATCATGGATTCCCACACCAAGTTGCTGAACTGAAGTCAATGTCTGAACCAGAACCTCCTGAACGGAGCGAGATCCTGTCCTTCCTTTACATGCATCTCTCGTGTAAGTCTTAGTTATTGTGGTCTACGCTATTTAATTTCATTAAATAGTTAAAACCCATATGTATGTTTATGCTATTTATACAGGTTTTAATAAAATACAGCTGATTAGTTAAGATTAAAGCAAAGGCGTCTGAGGATTACAACCCAAAAGAGACAAAGCCTTAATTGGTACCTTGTGTCCTTTGGGTATCCTGCTCTATTTATTGTTCATGTGTAAAACATGGTGTATTTTAATCAAAACCCCACCCATAATCCCTGTAAGTACACAACATAAAAATTACAGATGAAACAGTAATTCAATTGAGACCTGGATTTGCATATTTCACGCCAGTAATCAGTAGGCATATTACCCAAATTATTTGCTATGGTTAGTTTTAAAATGAAAGTTGACACAAAGCTGAGAAGCTTCGTTTCACTGACCTCCTCTTTAAATCTGTTGAATATTTAGCAACACAGTGTGCTGACTGCACCCAAGTGCAATTCTGCATCAGTGCAGCAGGGCCTTCAGCCATTGGATGTCAGCAAAAACAAGATTTCCAGTTGATGTTGAGTTCAGGTTTTTCCTCACCAGTCACCTCAGTGCTTGCTCATGGTGGGAACTATTGGGTTAATGTAAAATGGGGGATTGTAAGAGGCAAAAAAGTGTTAAAATTTAAGCAGCAGAGCTCGAGATATCACAACTTTTATACTCTAGTATGGGTAAAGCACTAGTATGTACTATTATGGGGTAAACACCCAGTTAAAACTTCCAAGTCTATGTTGAG